>BLSH010233494.1:526720-538631 GCA_018402905.1 Glandirana rugosa | reverse complement strand
CAGGACACAGAGACTGTAGCCAGAACACAGGTATTGTAGCCAGGACACAGGGATTTTATCCAGGACACAGAGACTGTAGCCAGAACACAGGTATTGTAGCCAGGACACATGGATTTTATCCAGGACACAGACTGTAGCCAGAACACAGGTATTGTAGCCAGGACACAGGGATTTTAGCCAGGACACAGACTGTAGCCAGAACACATAAGGGATGAGTAAGGTAGATTCACATTAAACAGAGCTGTGCTGCTTCTAAGAGCCGTTCTGTGCTGTGTAACTGTGACTAAACACATTGGAATGCAAAGAATGCAGAGAGAGAGCTGCAACTCTTCACGGAGATCAGGAGGTGGGCGGGACTGAACAGCTAACATCAGCTTGTCCAGCCCACCTCCCGACATCAAGCTGAGAATCTGACACCTCTCTCAGCATTCTCTACATTCCAATGTTATTAGTCACACTTACAAAGCACAGAACGGCTCATAGAAGCAGCGCGGCTCTGTTTAATTTGAATCTACTGATATACTATATATATATATATATATATAAAGCTGGGAAGGCTCCCCAAAAAAGTATGTACTAAAGGTAGTACTATTAATTTGACGTGTTCAAAAATACTTTATTACAGGGTATGTGGAATCTTTATATCTGGCTTCCATTGAGTGTGTGTAGGAGATCAATAGGCTATATATTGTTGTAAAAGAAAGTGTACTCCCCTGACAATTACTACAAATGTCTGCTCTCATGCAGCCAATGAAACATACAAAAAGCAATAAATATACTTTATATTTACCTACATGTTATGAAAATGATCATTGCATATGAGGTAGCACAGCATATGTGACATGGAGAAATAAATTATTTTTACCACCCACTGACTTATTTTTGTTATTATTATGTAAGTATTGTTTCTAAATTGAAAAGTATATACAATTATTTATATCATAACTTACTTCAAAAAACTTGCACACTTGCATTTAGCTTCACCCCATCTATTATGTGGCAGAATATTGTAAATCTTTCCACAGCAGTATTATCAGAAAATTAACCTTCCTTTAGGCCTGGTCCACACCTATGCACATTGCAGTTTGCATAACCCAGGAGCATTTTGCATTTTTCAATACACATTCTGATCCATTAAAGTCTATGGAACCAAAAACCAGAAAAAAGTCCCTGGCTCTTTCCATAAAATGCACAGATGTGAACATGACCCATAGGAAACCAAATTAAATGGACTGTAGTGTGTTTCTGCAAAACTGAAAATACACTAAAAATGCTTAGGTGTGAACCAGGCCTCAGATCCACAAAGTCAGTTATGTCAGCAATGATCACCTAGTGCACAGGTGTCAAACTGGCGGCCCTCCAGCTGTTGCAAAACTACAAGTCCCATGAGGCATTGCAAGGCTGACAGTCAAAAGCATGACTCCCACAGGCAGGGGCATGATGGGACTTGTAGTTCCGCAACAGCTAGGGGGCCGTCAGTTTGACATCCCTGACCTCCCTAGTGGCTTCTGTTCTGGGTAGTAAAGCTTTTGTTTCACTCAACATGGCATAGACAATGTGAAAAAGGACCACAATTCAGCACTGGGCACTGTTGGTGCTAACACAGACTCAAAAGTTGTTACTATAAACCTATACTTGGGTTATATGGAAACTGCCATTGTTGACCACTCCTTCCAATACATATGGGTTTCCTGGGTGTCATGGAAAACTTCTGTTTTCTGTGCTTTTTATCACTGACATGCAAAAAGCATGCAGATTGGAAATGTATACTTCACTCTGGTTTTCCCAGACCTGTATGGTTGACCTACATGACTCTAAAATACGTTTTTAAAATAATCAGATAGAGCCTGCATGCAAAACCCCTAAAAAATGATTCAACTGCAGTTTTCTGAAAAAAAAAGCATATTTATAGATCACAAAGTGTAGAGAATTTGAAAGCAGTCACAAGCAAGGATTTCATGGGCTCTGGTATCCTGGTTTACTTGATATTTCATAAAAAAGATGCATACTTTAAAACACTAACTAACGCAAATTATACCATTGCCACACAGACTGCAGACTAAGAACTGAAAAACATTTCCTTAGGGCAAAATGTTTGTCTGCACATCCAGAAAAGGTATGTTTCATTTGTAAGCTTTTTGATCCATTGGTTCCAATTTAGTGAGAATGTGGCCTTTGAGAATTCAATTGAATAAAATGTTATAGCCTATTGTGAATGGCATATAAATACTTGATCACTTCTGGGTCTGTGAAAATTTGATCACATTTTTTAGATGATTCAGAACTATAACTGCCCCTTGCCAATACTAAACTTAACCTTGCATGCTATGAAGGAAAATATATAACCAACATTTATTCAGTTCTGTTTCATGAATCGCTATCCTTTAAAGGTTGCTAATATACAATGACCTTTACTTAAAACATGGTATAAAGAGAAATGGGCTCAGGAATTGCTGGCAACCAATCGAAATTGAGCTCTATAATGCAGTCAGTCCAGCAAAAGGGAATGCCAGATTGGTTATGAAGGTTAATGCATTTTACCCTTTGCTACATGCATGACTTAATAAAGACATAAAATATTCTAATATAACCCACTGCCAAATTATACAGTTTACAGAACTGACAAGTGTACATTATATCTAACAGATACACTAGTGAGTAGATAGGGAGATCCTAATAACATGCATGGAGGCCTTAAAAAAAATCATTATATTGACAGCAATATCCACTTGGCCAATGTGGTGAACTAAATGAGGGCCCATGATACAGCTTTCTTATGCAAAAGATTCTCTTTTAAAGTCACATCATAACTTCATTATGCAACATTTCAATCTGGAATTAACCCTTCTTAAGCTATAGGGCTTCATTCATATGGCCATAAAAAATGCAGATACACGTGTTTTTTTCATTATGGATCTGAACATAGCTGTATCGTTTTCAATTAGCTATTCAAACAGGTGCATAACCATGCACTGCATTTAGATCCGTAACACAGAATCCAAAAATCTGCATCTAAGAGCATGCGCTTTACACGCTTGCATGTATAAATACATAGCTTCCAACTGTCCCTAAATTTGAGGGACTGTCCCTGATTTGATGCAATGTCCCTCTGTCCCTCTTTCCTCCTCATTTGTCCCATATTTTGGTCTGATCTATATAGTTGTATAAAAATGCACTATATATCTTTCAAAAAGTGTTTCCTAGTGCTAAACCTTTCATTTGATTTCTAAATTGCTGCATTTGCAAACGTCAAAAGCCAATATAAAGGAATAGTAGTGGTAAAAAAGCACTTTTACGTTTAACTAAATGTATTTCTTTTTTTTTTTTATAATTCTCCTTCCCGCCTATGCTGTAGAGATCACAGAGATCCTTTACCACGTGATCAGCTGTGTCCAATAACAGCTGATCATAAAGTAAACACAAGCCGGTTATCGTCATTCCTTTCCTCAAGCTGAAGTCGGATGGCGTGAAAGGGACATCTACACTGTTAATCAGGACACTGATTATCAGTATCCTGATTATCAGTGCAGTTCCAACAGTGCCCATCAGTGCTGTCTATCAGTTCCCACCAGTGTTGCCAATCAGTGCTCATCAGTGCTGCCAATCAGTGGTTATCAGTGCCTCCTCATCAGTGTCACCTATCAGTGCTGCCTATCAGTGCCCAGTACTGCCTACCAGTGCCGCCTATCAGTGCCCATCAGTGCTACCTATCGGTGCAGCCTCATCAGTGCCTTCTCATCAGTGCCCCCTCACCAGTGTCGCCTCATCAGTGCCCATCAGTGCAGCCTATCAGTGCCCATCAGTGCTGCCTCATCAGTACTCAGCAATGCAGCCTATCAGTGCACATCAGTGCAGCCTCATCAGCGCACATCAGTGAAGAAGAAAAATGACCTGTTTTCTAGATTTTATAACAAACTTTATTTTCAAAATTTTCTGTCTTTTTTGTTTATTTAGCAAAAAATAAAAACCCCAGTAGTGATTAAATGCCACCAAAAGAAAGCTCTATTTGTGTGAAAAAAATGATAAAAATGTAATTTGTGTACAGTGTAGAATAACCGCGCAATTGTCATTCAAAGTAGGACAGCGCTGAAAGCTGAAAATTGGCCTGGGCAGGAAGGGGGTGAAAGTGCCTAGTAGGCAAGTGGTTAAGGGGTGTGTGGCAGGGGGTTTCCTATGCCTACATACTTTTGCTAATAGGTGTCCCTCATTCTTATCTCAAAAAGATGGGAGCTATGTAAGTGCGTACATTAAGTCTAAACAAAGAGGAAAAATACATTATCATAATGTTCGCATATGTGTCTTTTTCCATTTAAACGCATCTATATACAAGTATTTTACTGATCATTATTGTGTAAAAAACACATGTGTAATAAGATTAGTAAAATGTTTAAGAGTTGGCATACACAATTTGAACCTCAAGAAAATTCTATAAATACAGTACATAAACTCCCAGCTCCATTTATGCATTGAAACACTACCAGTTCTGCTTCTGTATGAGTTGGGTTTTTGATCAAGAAAAGGAAGAAGCACAATCAGATACTTAACTTTTTTGGTTATCAGGTACTGAAGAACAGCATATCATCTGCTCTCCTACTGCAAAGAAAGCAGCAAGAACTATTCATTGGTAAAAAGTTAGTAACGTCGACAGCACTGAAAAAAATCTAATTGGATTCAATGTCACAAAGCTGCAAAGACAGAGAGCTCTGGAAAATGGGCAAATGCATTTTCACAGCACTACAGATGAGATTTGAAAATGAGAAAGCTATGGGTCACTTGAATACATCACACGGCACGATAACTGCATATTTGCTAATAAATGTAGATGTTTCTTTAGCTGCATCTCTGAAGATTTCACTTCAGATGCATTTAATGGCATAAGGTCATGGAGCAATTGATTGCTGCAACAACCATCTGTACACTAATTATGCTGAGTACAGCTAAAAGTAACAGTTCCGTTTTTTACATCCCTTTACCAGTCTGTTATTAGCTAATTCTGTGACTAGTAGGCTATTAAACAAAAAGTTAAATTAGCCATTTAAAAACTCAAGGGGTGCCATTAAAGGACTGGAATAAGATATAGGTGCATTCCTATTAGTTACAGAACTTTGGTATAGGAATAGTAACCCAAGACATATAAACCACAAGTTGCCAATGATAACATGAGCGATTTTAACTCTAAGTCTTAAAGCTGAACTTTCTCAATCAACATTAACTATTAATCCTTATGCTCTTAGCATTAGTAAATAGATAGAAAAGTACATTATTTACTCGTTTTGATTTTTTTTACATTTCTTCAGTTGCTTCCTAGTTTCTGGTCTAGACCAAAATGACGTCATACATCCCAGGAGTCTTCATGGGCATTTTTTTCTTTCATCTGGAGGAGGGCTTTTTCCTGTAAGCACTTCCTCTTGCCTGCATGCCTGAGCTAAGGGCCAATGGATTCCAGGAAGTAAATGCTACATGCATCAACTGGCCTTTCTCAAGATGGCCACAGATAGAAATGCTAGGGGGTGTTTTTAAAAGCAATGTCTCAATTAAATAAAGGATGGTGACATGGATGGGTGGGAGAGTTTGCCTTAAAGTGGTTCTAGAGGCTCAAGTTTTTATACCTTAATGCATTCTATGCATTAAGGTAAAAAGCCTTCTGGGTGTAGCTGCCCCCCACCCCCTTATACTAACCTGAGCCCCATCTCGCTACAGCGATGTACCTGAGAGCAGCGGCTCTCCTGGGTCTCTCTCTCCTTATTGGCTCACACAGCAGTGAGAGCCACAGTCTCCTGCTGCTGTCAATCACAGCCAGTGAGCCAATGAGGAAAGCGGGAGACGGGCAAGCTGTGCTCCATGTGTGAATGGACACACAGAGTGCAGCTTTGGAGTGAGCCAGTTTGAGTGCCCCCATAGCAAGAGGCTTGCTATTAGGGGCCCAAAAAGAAGAGGATCGGGGCTGCACTGTGCAAAACCATTGCACAGAGCAGGTAACTATAACATGTTTGTTATGTTGTTGTGCCTGGGCTTCAAAGTATGTTTACACACAAATATGTAGTCCACAGGACTGTATTGGAGTGATTAAAGGCTTTATTTAAATAAAAAAGCTAATTTCTACACAGTGTCTTCCAGCGATCACATGACTCCTGGCTCTCTGCTCCTCTCCTCCCCTCCTCCATGGCTGACGTCAGCAAGGGAATCTCGGTCCCGCCCACTGGAGATATTAGATGGGGAGAACTAAGAACCTAGAGTTATGTGATCGCTGAGGATGATAAAAAGACGAGATAGTGGCTTAACAACCACTTTAAGCCTCTTTCAGTGACCAGTTGCATATGTTTATTTTAATATAACTTCCCTTCAGTGCAGTGCAGCCCTATTAATTACGTTCATATTTGTGAGCATACTTTGCAGCCCAGGCAAGGTTAAGGTTCATATCCAGCATGGGAGGAGATCATTCAATTTATGGATCTAAAACAAAGCAATTGAAAACAATGCAGAGAGTCTGATGTACACATTTGGACCCGGACCCAGAATTAAGGTGTTTTGCTTCCTGAGCAGTTTTTATTTCTCACAATCAAGGAAACTGGAAGAATGGAGCCCTAACCCATAGTGACCTTGTTTGTTTTATCTGTGAAATCAAAACTGATTGAAAACTGGGAAAAAACGACTTCGGTTAAGGTTTTCACTTTAAAGATGTAAAAATATGAATCATTGTGATTTGCTATTACTTTCCTACAGAGCCATAATGTGTACAGACTATACAAGTTGGATGTGAACCTATAAATCTTGCTGCAAGGCCAAAGCCATCTCAGATAGTATATCTGATATATACTCAAAAATTCCTTTTTAAAGCATAACCCCAGCCAAAAATTTTCTTTACTTTTTTTGTCTTCATAAATTAGATTTTTCTTCTGCCTGATACTTGTCACCCACATAGAAAGTGACAAGAATCCTTTACTGTGGCAATACAAACAACATGCAATACTGAACCTTCCTCGGTCTACCATAACATTTGTTTGTATTATTCCTTCTGTGCCCATTGGGGGGCTTTATCCCCACTATTTATTCTAACTCCCCTCAAATAAATAAAGTGGGGAGATTGTCTATTTATTCCTGTTCTGTTGGGCTACCAATGCATAACAACTGCTTAAAAAAAATCATATGACTCTTTATAAGAGCGATGATGGAAGAAACCCCAAACAGCCAATTTTTGCTTTTTTGGATTGGCTGCATGTCCAAGGTTTACATTCATTGACAGATAACTTGAAATTGAGCAGTCGTCTACAAAACTATACAAAATAGAATTTCTTTTTATTTTTTTATCAAGTAGGGCAGGGTTTGATGTTGTGTCAGGATTAATTGTCGTCTATTTTCCTATTGAAACAGCATCATTCAACCCAATTTCTGTGAACACAAAACTGTCATAAACCCCCCCCACCCCCCGAGGGTGCAACATAGCGTTGGCCTGGTCCAAAGCTACTATAGATTACTGCGCAGTATTGAAGACTGCTAACCTCCAATGCCAAAGCAGAAGAGCAAAGATCCCAGGATATTGCATATCTTGCAGGAAGACTGTTGGCGTTAAGGTGTGCATAATGAGAATGGGTGCAAAGAGGGGTGAGGGGTCTTTAAAAAGTAGAGATGTGCTTGAATGTCTAATTTTTGCATTTATATTACATAGCAATGAAAGTTCAAAGCTTTTAGATCATAGTGACCACCTGATACAACTCATATAAAACAATTTCTGTTTGTATGCAAGAAGCAAATTCAATGACAATATATGGGCAGTTTTGGTTTTTACTCTGTGCTGTACCCACACATGTTAAATGGCTTTTATTTTGTTTCTATGAAGTGGCACTGCTGCCAGTCTGATAGCATGTGATCTCTGTAGATCAAACATCATTACACATTATTTCTGCAGCATTAGAAGGGTTAATAGCACTTTATTGTCTGTTACATCTTCATGCCCGGCAAGCTAATCCTTCCAAACTCCATCTCCGTAGAGAATGTTACCCAGTGTGTGACATCCAACTAAACTGCTTTGCTAATCCTGTTTTATCAGCTTTGTTGCCTTGTGTGCTCATATCCAATAGAGTAAAACCTGCCTGTGGGTTCTTTTTTTTCCTTTGCCAACAACCTTTCTTCTTCCCTATGGTTTCAATTAAATGGTTCGAGTGGGGAAAAGTCTATCTGGACATCTGCCAATGTCCTTCAGTCTCAATGCCAAGACATTTAATTACATACTGTAGGCCTCCAAACCCTTTCAGGAAGCCCACCTAGCAGGCTCTCTGAATTTACTACATGAAAGTGCTTTAACTAACAAAATAAATCGTAATTATTGTTAATATTTAATCACTTTTTACAATTAGTCTGCTGTCAGTTACACAAAATGCTTCATAGCGTCACGTTTTTTACTGTGTAAAGTAGATTTTACTGAACTCATTGACATTAATCTGTGGCACGTTCCTTCTTAAACTAACCTCGGGCATCTAGTAAGTGGCTTGTCTGCAAGAGACACTGATACTCTTCAGTACTGTGCCAAAAGGATGTGGCCAATCACAAGGAACTGGAGTGGGTTAACAAGGCCTTAGAGATTGCAGTGGATCTAAGATATGACGTACTGCTAAGTGAACAAGCAAGCAAAATGCACACTTGAATTGCAGTAATGAAAACAGGGGAGTTTTTAAAACATACTGGAGGAGATTTACTAAAACTGAAGCATGCAAAATCTGATGTAGCTCTGCATAGAAACCAATCAGCTTCCGAGTTTTATTGTTAAAGCTCAATTGAAGAAGCTGAAGTTAGAAGCTGATTGGCTACCAATCACAGCTGCACCAGATTCTGAATTTCCCTTGTTAGTAAATCCCCCTCGACATTGTTTCTAAAATTGCTAGGGAAAATAAAAGCAAGTTATTCACACAATGGTCCCACAGCTTTCCCTGCATGGGAATCTTTGTTTGACCTTTGTTTCCCCTTATAATAAAAATGATCTAGAAAGCCCTTAAACCACAGTTCAGACTGGCAAGATTCTTTAAAAACGCATCTACAACTAAGCATAATAATCCCATATTAATATATATATATATATATATATATATATATATATATATATATTTTTTTTTTTTTGCATTGGTTCTTGAGATCTCCATTTTGTAGGTCCAATTCACCCTATGGTGTGCATGCATTTTTTTGTTCACAGGCTAAAAACTATACCAGAGAAGAGAGGGAACTCAAGGTCCTTGCCTCTGCTGCTCCTGTCACAGGGAGCCCACCCATGTCCAATCAGGACTCCAGAATTAAAGGTGAAAAGACATAGGGGTTGATTTAGTAAAGCTGGAGAGTGCAGAATTTGGTACAGTTGTGCATGGTAGCCAATCAGTTTCTAAATTCAGCTTGTTCAATTAAGCTTTGACAATAAAACCTGAAAGCTGATTGGTTTCTATGCAGAGCTGCACCAGATTTTGCACTCTCCAGCTTTGGTAAATCAACCCCATAGGGTTGAAATTGGAAGGGTAGGCATACTTAATCAAGGGTTGGCAGACTTTTGGAAATGTATTGTATCCACAACAAGGATAGCAGTAATTTTGCCATTGATAAAAATATCCCTAAAGTTCTGTATACACAGGCTGAATACTGGGCAGTTATGGCTGATTCAATAGAAACATTCGGCCCATGTGTACAGTAGTAGGTGGCGGGGCATACCCAAAAAAGGTCTGACCAAAAAGGCCATTGTCTGAGAGCACTGACACCAGTCAGTGTGTTCTGGCAGGGGGCAGTCCCCCTTTCAGAACACAATAGCTCAGTGGGGAGATCGCTGTACTAACATTGGATTCAAACCACTGAGTTGAACGAAAAAAAAAACTGATAATGAGTACTAAGCTTAAAGTGGAACTTTACCCATAACAACTTGATAAAAAATAATGTTCTTTAGCAAGGAACATACATTCTACATTAATAATTTTGCTACCAAAATGAGTGTGTGCTCTAAATTGCCTCCAGCAGTGTTCCTGTTTCTTCTTGCTAGAGGCTGCCATTTTGCTGAAGCCCAAAGCGCCAGCTGTAAATCATAAAGCGGAACTAAACCCATCGATTTACCGGTTTCAAAAAACAGTTTGATTTGATTGTGTCCTCAACCAAACTGTCAAACCATCAAATGGCTGGTGTCCTAACTGATCACATGTGCAGCACCATGGCAGTTGCAGTTGAAGCAGAATCAGCTTTCTTGGTTGTAAAGGATAGGAGGGTTTCATTCTGCTTTAAAACTCTCAGCAGTTCAATCTCTACAAACTTAGGAGTGCCTAAAAATGCCTAAAAATGGAGAGCAACTGAGCATGTGCAGAACAGGGTGAGATGGTGTATTACTGGATTGTAAACAGTATAGGGACTTTTTTTTAAATGTTTTACAGCAATACCTAATAAAGGGGCCAAGCCTGATATGATTTATGAGGACTTAATTTTCTGACTAAAGTTCCACTTTAGTTCTAGTTTTACTTCCCCTTATCTGATCAGTGGTGTTTTCCACGCTTTGGCAACTGTTTGCTTTGTTGAGCTGAAAATGTGCGAAATTAGTTTAGATGCTTTTTTTGAGATGTTTGGTATATCTTGGAGTAGCTGAGTTTCCCCTACATTTGGTTGTACATGGAGTTGGGGAAAAGCATTAATACATCAGTATACCTTAGTTCACAAATCCTAGATAAGACAGCATGTAAACTAATAAGGAACACAGTGACTGTGCTATCACAGCCTCAAATGAAGTTAGGAGGATAGGATGTGGCATATTTTAAAATCCTAGATACCAGCGATACATTACTTTTTAGGAGTTCTCCAAAAAATTGTAAATTAAGGGTGCTACGGGCTACAAAGGTTCAGACATCTGCCCACTGCTTCTTCTTATGGGTAGATTGCATTTCAAACTCCCAAGCCACAGAATGGGAGGTTTATGTGTGTTGATGGATGACAACAAGAAGTAGAGGGAGGAGATAAAACCCTTAGCGCTTAGATTCTCTCAACATACCAAAGATAGTCCGGGTGAGGAGAGCAATATGAAAGGTTTCCACATGATCCTGAATCTTCAGATAAGGGGAGAGTTCACTGTTTTGAATTTTCCTCTGGTCATTTAAATGCTGGAAGAGTATTACTCCATTAAGGTTTATGAGTAAGTAATGTGTGTGGTAGGGGTGATCCACCAACTAAATCTTGCTGGATGTGACCAAACAGATGGAAATTGAGGGCAGCCAATCAAGTCTTCTATGGGTAAGTAGGAGGGGATTGGATTGCCTGAATTGCCTGAATTGGACAGAATCTCAGTGAAGCGGTTGTAAACCCTTACATATACCCATTGAATTAACCAGCTCCAGGTGATAAACAGAGATGAAACAAATCTTCCTGCATAAGTTGCACTACTGAACTTTTGGGTGTCCGTGTCCCGAACCTGAACGTTTGAGAAAAAGTCCGGGTTCGGGTTCTGGTATTTTATCACACATGTTGAATAGCTGCAGGGCAGCCAATCAACAAGCGTTTCACTGGTTTTCCCTAGAAGCCATCCGGAGTATATCTCCGACCCAGTGTACTACGTGACCGGTTAGTGTCGGTACGGTAATCATCCGTACCGACACTACCGAAGATCCCTTTTGGTCACTTTGCGAACAACTAACCGACGGGACGTCGATAAGTTGTACACACTATTTTATGGTCTTGGGCTTGGGCCTGAAAAAGAGTTTGCAAGTCCAAGCCCTGTGCCTGTGGGTTTTCAAGTCATCACGTTGAATACGTCCTTCTAAACAAAGTAGAGACAAATAGTGGACCTCGACCAATTAAGTTACCCATATACATTCCCAAATGTTGGCGAAGTGACTCTAAGACAGGTTAAGTCCGTTAAGTCCGTTAGGTTAGGGGAGGATGAATGGGTATCTTCTGAACTAACCGA
>BLSH010233494.1:480035-520975 GCA_018402905.1 Glandirana rugosa | reverse complement strand
TAGAGACACAGCACAGCCCCATTCAGCAGCATTTTGTTAACATTAGAAAACTTAACTCCAGCTCAGACCAGTTATAATGAGGCTAGTGAGGAGGAGGACAGCCTGGCTACCTACCCAGTCCCACACTATCCACGATCTATCCATGATCATCCGCGCTCTCACAGTGACACACGGCGCCAAACGAGCTTCAGGACGATCACTCAGGGCTGAGGGCAGTAAGCAGCTCGCAGCAGGCTACATAGGAGGAGGAGTAGTACACGCAGGATACGGGGGGAGTGCTCTGGCCAAGGTGCCCCATGTTTGATTCCTCCGCGGATGGGGGCAGCAGGCTATACAGATCAGGAGGAGGGAGTGCTCTGGCATAGGTGCCGGAACGGTGTTCTGGCGTGTTCCGCCAGAAAAAAAGCCCTGCTGTTAAGAAGTTTGAGGAGTCCTGGGAACCTTGGATGAGATATCAACATATTTCCTTTGAAACTTAAGGTATATTTTGGGGCCTGAGAGCAAGTGCCTCTTTTATACTTGGTCTGCTTTTATTGTCTTTTCTTTTCTTCACTTTTCTTTTTTCCTCCAGCATTTTCTTTGATGATTCTGGCCCTCAGAGTCATGGTTGGTACTGTTAAGGGCCCTTGGCTTATGCTGAATGTCCGCTACGTTTTATGTTATTCCTATTATGCACTGTGTACATTGTATTCATTGGCTCAGGTAATTGGTTTTACACCAAATGTAATTTGTTGGTATGGACCATGTCCCCGGGAGAGGTATCTCCCTCTCTTGTCTTTTTTATGTATTTTTGATGTATTACTGTTCTGAGGTTGTATACTTCATTCTTATAAAAGATAATAAATATATTGAAAGAGGAGTAACCCTTCCATATATTTCTAAAGGTTTTGGATTAACAGGACTGTCATAAAGTTAGTTTGAGTAGAAGACAACGCTGGACTGGTACCACTCAGGGCTGCCTAGCGGCAAGTTACTGTGTGGAGGGTCTAGAAGGAATTGCTTCCAATGGGTTGTATCCCAATTGTAGGTGGTGAGAGACTCCATTGGGGTCTAGGGCTGCTACCATTCTGATAACAACAATGGAGGCGTTACCGCAATGAACACTTGAGTGATTGAAGAGGAGCGCCCGATGTCCAAAAAGTAGAAGGTCTCACTTGATAAAATTAAAAGTTTTTTATTGGAGATAAAAGTAAACAAGTGGAGGCTCTACAGTAAACAACATTAAATTTTATCAAGTAAGACCTTCTCCTTTTTGGACATTGGGCGCTCCTGTCCAATCATTCAAGTGGTCATAAATTTAGGAAACCAAAAAGAATAATCTTTTTCCAAAGAGTTAAAATGTAATGTATCTTCCTACAGTTTTTAAATGCATTGCCTGTTTTAAGTAACCACTTTGTGTGCACTCACTTTCTAGAAGGGCATAAAGATGAAAAGAGAGCAGAAGTGCGAAAGAGAGAGTTCAAGAATGAAATAAATGCTAATATGTGGGAATAACACTGGGATTTCCCCTAGGTACATCTATTATGGTTTACCTTTCATACAGCAATGCATTAAGGTCTACCTCACAGCAAAGCCATAATCCATCTGTTAGAGAGATCACAGGCTCACTTGATGTATGCGCATAATTACTACTGTAACTCATTTTTATTGTGCCTCGTGTTAGCAGCTGCTAAAATCTGAATGCTATGTAAGAGAAGGAAGGTTATGTGCAATGCAACCACTGCCTTCAAAAAGCTATGCCACCATAACATATCAAACGTATAGAATCAATCTAACTTAAAATGATACAGAAAACGTTCCAATGTAAATAATGTCAAACCTCCTTTCCATAGACCTTGTAAAAGGCACAGCTGTGGCTTTACCAGTGAAGATTCACTGTGGAAAATGGAGACTATTGAGAGGACATACATCAGTTCACTTGCTTGGTGGACTAGACTAGTAACTGATCCAAAGCTCCTAGTCACCGAAGAACAACAGCAGCAGTCATATAAAAGTTACATATGTTGACAGAAACACTCACTGTACACCCACACAAATCCAGATGCTTGATAGGAAAACAAGTAATGTCTAAAGCTAATTTCCCCTGATACACAAGGCAGTTTGCAGCTTAGATGTAATATTGCCATAATATCTAAAGCAGGGGTTTCCAACCTGCAGGCCAAGATGGCTGTGAATATGGCCCAACACAAAATCATAAACTTACATAAAAATGTTGATTTTTTTGGTAAAATGCATTTACACTTAGCAAACACATGCGGCCAAAGAAAAAATCGACAGTGTCTGCTTACTGGATTCTTATAAGTTTTATCTTCCCAAAGAAAAATCTCCCACTCTTCACAATCACACCTTATTCATGTCATTAATTTTCAGCAGCACCTATATTTGTAAGCAACTCTTTTCAAGGATGAAGCAGCTGAAGGGCAAAATTAGAACCAAAATATCTGATGAGTACCTTGAGAATTAATTGAGAATTACTACTACGTCCATCCAACCAGATATTGATGTGTTAGTTGATCAAATATCTCGCTAGTTTTATGTTGTCATCTTTTACTTTTATAATAAAAAATATTACTCAGATAGGTACATTATCTATACTAAAAACATAAAAAGGGGGTCAGTGCTAAAGAAAATAAATTGCCAGTTTGCAATAGGTAAATATCCAGTACCCAAACAAACCAACAAAGAAAACAATGCAGCACCTCGAAATATAGAATATTACACACTTAAAGCATGTACTTTCAACACAACATTCATAATGTGCGAAAAGCATTCACAATATTCAAAATGATAATAGAAATAAATCAGTGTGAATATAAAAGTCCAATGCAAAAGAGTCCAAAATATGTGATAGATATCACCGCAAAGGAAGTGTCTTCCGCCAGCTAATGAAAATCCTCTTCACCACACGTGAGCAACAGAACTAAAATGCACTCACTAACATTAAAACTGGCAGAGGAAAGCAGTAGCAAGTGCGTTTGTGTCACAGGATCCTTCACTCGTGGTCGACCAGCTCCATTCTTGCAATGGGGACACCCTTTGCAGTGATATTTATCACATATTTTGGACTCTTCTGCATTGGATTTTTATTCACACTGATTTATTTTTTTTTATCATTTTTGAATATTGTGAATGTTTTTTGCACATTATGAATACTGTGTTGGATAACACATGCTTTAAGTTTGTAATATTCTATATTTTGAGGCGCTGCATTGTTTTATCAAGGGATCATTAACTTGTAATCTGTGTAACTTTTTCTGCTCATCAGGTATTCTTATTTATTTGTGGCCCAATACAATTTATCTTGTTCCAATGTGGCCCTGGAAAGTCAAAAGGTTGGACACCCCTGATCTAAAGCAAAAAATGGCATCTCTTTAACAAGACAAAACAATATTAATGTAAGCAATGGTAAGTTTTTTTATGAAAAAATATATGAAACTTCTATAGATCATTGCATTTCTTGCACACAAATACCAGCAATTAATAACAGATTGGACTTTCATGATCTACATATAATCTGCACATCCACTTTCATACATGTAAAATGAGCTCCAATTTAAAGTCTAGGCCCAATCCAACAGTCATTATTTCTCAACCTGACAGATCTACTCTGCTTCTGGTCTATCCAACAGCAATGGAACAATGATAAATGTAGTTCTATAAGCAGTGTGCCTCTTGCTGAGCAACAGCAACATAAGAGGCGCTTGAGAAATCTGTTAAATACGATGCTGGAACTGGCAAGTTTACTTTAACTCTAAAATGTAAGTGTGAGTTCACTTCAGCCCTGGAAGAATTTACCCCCTTCCTGACCAGAGCACTTTTTGCAAAATTTCTTTTGGTGGTATTTGATCACCTCTGCGGTTTTTATTTCTTGCGCTATAAACAAAAAAAGAGCGACAATTTAAAAAAAAAAAATCTATATTTTTTTTACTTCTTGCTATAATAAATATCCAAAAAATGGAAAAAAACACATTTCTTCATCAGTTTAGGCCGATATGTATTCTTCTACATATTTTTGGTAAAAAAAATCCCAATAAGTGTATATTGATTGGTTTACGCTAAAGTTACAGCGTCTACAAAATAGGGGATAGATTTATGGCATTTTTAATATTTTTTTTTTCTAGTAATGGTGGCGATCTGCGATTTTTATCGGGACTGCGACATTGCCACGGACAGATCAGACACTTTTGTCACTTTCTTGGGACCAATGACATTTATACTGCGATCAGAGCTAAAAATAGCCACTGATTTCTGTATAAATGTCACTGGCGCAAAAGGAGTTAAACACTAGGGGGCGATCAAGGGGTTAAATGTGTTCCCTATGTGTTCTCTAATTGTGTGGGGGCTGGGCTGGCAGGGACATGACAGATCTCACTGTTCCTGATCACTGGGAACAGTAGATCGGTGTCATGTCCTCTGACAGAACGGGGATCTGCCGTGTTTACATTGGCAGATCCCCATTCTGCCTCTGTAGTAGGAGATTGCGGGTCGCCAGCAGACATAAAGTCCGCCCAACCCACGGGCAGGCTAGCCCGGAAAGCGCGCATGCGCAGCCGAGCCGACATGCCATAGTAAAACTGCAGCAGCAGGTCGGCAAGCGGCTAAAGGTCCTGCAAGCCAATCAATGTCCAAACGTTTTATACAGATTAGAAGATGTGAAAACATATTTGCTTCTAAACCAATTATAAAGTTCTTATGAGGCGGTACCTCATCCCAGCATGTATTGCCAGGTCATGGCCAGGATAACCCTCATCCTGTTTTAGAGGCTGTGATACTGAAGGAACTATATAAAATATATGGTTGGGTAGCCCCATAAGTAAATGCTTCTGATCACAAACTTATCAATTAAGTCACACTTTGCTAGAGTGATCTATTCAATCAAAAGCCTAATGGCTGTGCTAAATCAAAGATCTGTTTACGTACACATATATTTATGGCTGTAAAACAAACACTTGCATGGGCATGAAAATAAATCCCCTTCAGGTATCTTAAAGTAGAACTTACCCTAAAAGGGGAAGTTATGCTTGTTTGCATCCTTCTCTCTTCCACTGCCCCATTTGGGGGGGAGGGGGAGTGGGTACCTGGTTTTGACAGGTACTCGCTCCCACTTATGGGTCAGATCGCAGTGGCTATCTACGAAGATGTTTAGCCCCCCCCTTCCTCAATTTTTTTAACCTTACTCACATTTCACAACTCCTCTCTTTCCCTCCCTCAGCACTCCTGTCAATCTCTTTTTGCACTACTTCCGCATCCTATGTACCTACCTTCCCCAATTTATACAGCCAGGGAGCACATGCTCACCCATATTACTTTACCCCCCCCCCCGCTCCCCGCCTTTATGGTCTCCCTACTTACACCCACCTATACAAAGTGGTATCAAAAGTTTTGAGACTAGTTTTATAACCCGCCAACAGATGGCAGCACAAGGCTGCACGCACAATCACAGGAAGCACTGACCTTCATTGGTCAGTGTGCCAAAAGACGTCGTCCTTTATAAACCAGGAGCTGTGCAACTAGTGCTATTCTGACCATGTGTGCCTGCTATTTCCTCATGGATAGCAAGTTAGAACAAATGTGAGTTTCTCGCCGGAAACAACATGACCTCCCTTACACACCCACCCTACTCGCCAGATTTGGCTCCTTTGGACTTTGTCCTCTTCTCGAAGATGAAATCCAGTTTAAAGGTCGCCGTTTTGAAACCATTGAGGAGATCCAGCGCGAATCACAGAAAGTGCTTGACACTCTTTGAAAAGAAGACTTCCATGACACATTCCAGTAGTGGCAGGAACACTGGGAGCGCTGTATTGCTGTGCAAGGGGACTATTTTGAAGACGATAGTGCGTAAACGTAGGTAAATAAAGTACTTTTTTGTAAACAGAGCTGGTATCAAAAGGTTTTGAGACTTTTGATCTTTTTCCTTTTCTCTACATTGTTGTTTCTGTATTCATTGTTCGCTAAAACTCTGATATTACTAAAACATTGGGTACATGGATAGCATGCTCTTTATTGTAAAACTACGTAAGATTAATAAAAATGAATTTAAACAGAAAACATGAATTTGATTGGATGACATGGGTCAAAGTTTAAATTTTATTTTAAAACATTGGACCTCATTTTTCAAAGTATGTTTACCAAAGAAGAAGCAAAGAATAAGAATCTAATTTCATTCCTATAGTGCAGACTGAAAAATGAAAGGAATATTCTGGCTAGTTGCTTGGCGATTTAAAAGTCAGCTGTTCATTAAGACGTTGGCATCTCTTACATACAGCTCACAATGACAAAAGCTCTAATCAGTGCTTTGCACAAACCTGGACACCAGGCTTTAAGATTAGCAATCGCCAAAATATCCTCGGGAATTTGATTTCTATTTTTAACTATGGTAATGTGACCATCATCAATGCTAAAAAAAGACTTTTGGATGAAATATGCTGTTCCACGTTCCGCAGACACGCAAGCGTGAAATCATTTCATCTTTACAACGGCTCCAATCTTAATGGACAGCTTCACAGCACTTAGAAAGGATCGATGCCAACTTCAAATGCTCTCTTAAAAGGATGTTTGCTATTTTCAAATAAATTGTAATCGGCTCCAGTACGGTCTAGCAGTAAGGACAGAATTCCCATTATACAGTTATCTTTCCATTTGTACAGCTTTGTGGAACTCATTATGAATAAACCACTGAATACCTAACATTAAACTGGACTGCTGTATTTTGATATGGCAGCTAACTATGCCCTAATGGGTGATTTGAGATATCTGCCAAGACATTGCCGGCAAAATGTACAACTTAATAATGTAAATCAATAAGTAAACAAGAGAAAAAATGTTGGCAGGAATATGAACAAATTATGTTGTATGTACATTTTCTAAATTGATAAAATGATATGCACCATGTACCAGAATATATGAGATCAGGATGGATCTTCCTGGTCTGACCTGTGCAATAGATAACTTTATGGCAGGCACTACTAAATATTATATTGCAAGCAGTGGCTGCTAATTTAATAAAGTGTACCTGTCACCTATATGCACTAAAAGCATCAGTTTCTTTGTTCAATAGCATGCAGTAGATTCATTAGAACTTCTGCATAACAATTCTTGTGATGCATAACAACTAAACAACTTGTTCTTTTTGTTTTGTTATAGTGTTCTTCAGATGTTTTATGCATGAGGCACTATAGCATCTCCTCCCATAAAAACATCACTAATTTCTCGTGAACTGATAGACTGTATCATAATGAATATAGTGCTGTCAACTCAAATCATGAGGTACTAATGACACTGTATCATGAGGCAGATTAAAGGTAATCTCAGTGATGTCAGTAATAGGTTATTGAAACTAAAATGACAAATACATAGTGGGCAGTATATTCAGATCAAACTGCATTTGTAAAAAAATGGCATTGTGTTTTTACCAGAAAAGCTTGTATACTGCCCCCTGCCTGGCAGGACATTTGGTGGGATATTCTGTGGACCATGTGGGTGGTAGGACTGGATTATTTGTATAAGGACCCTGCCGTATTTTGGAGTGTCCTTAATTTATATCTGGTGTTGGCAGCAAGGCTGCAGCCAGCCTGAGCTTTATTTGTTGCTATCTGGGTTTGTTGGGTGTCCCCCCCCCCGGGCCAAGATTATGGTTTGCTTTTGCCTGCTATTTTTAAGTGTTCTTCTCAAAAAGCTAGAGCTAGAAGATACATTGGGTTTATATTACGTCATGAATTTATAATTCACCCTGGCCAATCACTATGGGGTTTATGTCAGCGATGTGGGCATAGAGAGGAAATAAATATTTGGGTAAACCGTCTAGAAAAGTCCAAGGCTTTGCCTGAGGAGGATGTAGTGTTGGAAGGTTCTTACTTTCCAGTCTCTACCTGGGGACGATGTGATACATGCTGCCTGAGGGGGGTATAGCTGCTTGGAGGTTCAGGTTTATGCTTCTCAGGCCCCTTGCCTGAGGGAGGGTGCTAAAGCTCAAAAAGAGACCTGATTAGTCAATTTCCCACCAGGGCTTAAATAAATTTTTACTGTTGGGTCAATAAAATAGCAAAAAGAAGATTGTCTGTCACTGTGAATGGGTAGTTAAATATCTGGGTGTAGCTCCAGGGCAAATGACCACTAGGAAGGCTATGAGGGCCCCTATAAAGTCCAGCAGCTCCTTCTGAAGTCATTGCTACATTTTCAATACAGGGATAAAGTCCTGCAAAATGAGAGATACTTGACAACAATATTATTGTTTATTAACGCTTGTTTGGCCATACATCTCATGTGGGTCACAGGAGTGCACTTACATTTGAGCTCCTGTGACCCAGAATCATCCAGCAGCGGGCTTAAGTCTGCTGTTGGCTAGCGTCACAAACCAGCTTCAGTTTCTGAAGTCGGGATTCATCCAAATTGATGGCCAACAGCTGGTTCAGCCTCTTAGTGTGCCTCTGAGAGTCTGAGCTAGCTGCTTCCACCCTCTCTCCTGCCTGGTGCTCCAGTGAGCACTGACACAGAACACAAAGCGGTGACTAACAATAACTGCTCTGTGCTCAGAGCGGACTGAAAAACTGAGCAATGTGTTTATTTTTTCACTTCCCACACTGCTCCTTTAATTGTATCCGTACAATCTATTAGTGATAGTGGCATTAGTAAGGGGGGTGGTACAGACATTTTAAGTGATATATAAAGTTCCTAATTAGTTGATATTTTTAAGTCCTAAAAATAACTGACCAGTTGAAAACTGGCAACTTAAAAATATCAGTCCAACCAAAAGTCTGTTTTTGGGAGATGCTAGAGACTTAAATCCCAGCTTGAGGACCGCAGAGGTGAGCAGGGATGAGCTTTGGGCTTTTCCCATGTTATTCACCATTTGGGAAAATGGCAAACTAACACATCTGTTTGTAACTCGAGAAACCAATTACAACAATGCGCTTTCTGACCTCTGACTTGTGGTCAGGTGGCTTAAAAGGGCTGATCATGGGGGTTCTCTTATATGTCAGCCCCCTCCCATTAAAAGCCAGAATTCACAGAAGCTCTTTGTTAGTGTTGGATGAGATACGGAGTAGAACAGTTAGTACAGATCACAGAATGTTTGCAGGGATAGCTACCTGCTGCTGATTACGTAAAACTGTTATATATAAATTATGTCATATACACACTCACTAAGGATGAGCTTAAGGTTTAGTCTGAATGCAAGTTTGGACTAAACCTTGGCTGTTCAGGTTTTTGGACGAATGACCAAACGTTTACTCATTTGGTAGAAACCAAGTGACATGTATAATAGCAGTATTAGTACCACTATTTTACCTGACAACTTCCTGCTGTCATTGGTTGTTAAGGACACTGGTGAGTGAAGGCACAACCGAGTCCTTTACAGCCATGATGTCACTGGCCCTATTGACTTGTATGGTTAGGAATCTCCACACAAGACCCTTATCTGAGCTTGTAGCCTAGCAACTCAGGAATGAGGAGACAAGCTGTGCCCTCCCTTCCCTCCTGAACCCTACGAGGCCACATACCCCCAACTTGGGGGGTACCCTGCAAGGGGGCACCCCCTAGCACAGCACCCTGTCCCCATGTTGATGAGGACTGGTCCAGGGTTGTGGGGGTCTGCAGTGTCTCTCCTGTTCAAAATGTGGCCTAGCACAAGTGCTTAAAAATGCGTACAAAGTCAGTACAACATTTTGCAGTCCCTTTCCAGTCAAATAAAAACACTCTGAAGTTGATTTATTAATTAAACGCTTGCTAGTGTGTATCCTGTTCAAAATGTGGCTTACTACAAGTGCCTAAATACTGTGCACTGTGTCACTTCAACATTGTATATACATTTTTTTCAGATAAATAAATATACTCTAATGCTGCTCCTTTGATTAAAATATTGCTAGTGTTTCTCCTATTAAAATGCAGACTAGCACAAGTGCTGAAATACTGTGCATATAGTCTGTACACTATTTTACAGACTTTCTTTCAGTGAAAAAAATACACTCTAATTTAGTTGTAACATGTTTCTCCGGTTCTATCTTGTATTAGAGACCACTGGCCTCTCACTATTTGAATAAAAAACCCTAATCTTGTTATATCTGTGCTTTAAAGATGACATTTTTAACACTAGAAACCCCCTCCTTCTACTCTCACCTACAGGGTGGCATCCCATTTTTCATTTTTTTTTTATAGAGACAAGGTGTTGTTTAGGCCTGGTTAAGATCTGGCTATGATTGAGCACCCCACTTCTATGGTGTGAAATGTGTAAGCCAAGCTGTCTTGATCTTCTGTGTTCCTTCATGTTTTTTGTGACTTACATGGATTTTATGGAATTTCAATAAAGGTGTTTAACGGAGTGCGGTTGCCCAGTAACTTTTTACACGCTCAAGGTGTTGTTTAGGCCTAGTTCTTACAATTCAATGAATGTGCTGCACTTCTAAACCAACCTTAAAACCTCCTTGTAAACAGATACTATGTATCACTTTATAATGCACATATAACAATCAAGTGCTTATGTAATTAATCTGTGTGTGCAAATAACAAAACAAAAAAATTAATCACATTAAATCACAGCAATCCTAATATCAATGTTCATAAATAGAGTGACAAGTGAGTATATATGAACCATACAGTCCTTGTTACATGGTATATCCTCAAAAGAAAAAAAATATATAAAATAAAAAATAAAATATATATATATAAAAACAAAAAATTGAAAAAACAATCCAATTTAAATTATTCTGTGTGTGGTCACCACTCCTCTGTTCAATCCTTAAAAAACATAAGATTTAAAAAATGGTCCAATTTAAATTGTTGTGTATGTGGTCATCACACCTTCTGTGCATGCATGCGTAAGCTGATAAAAACTGTGCAAATGCGCAAACGGTATATAAAAACAACTTGGAGTGCAAATATATCACCCAAATAATAAAGTACTAAGTGCAAAGAACAATTTATGTATCTACATTAAATTCATAAATATGAAAACAATAAATAGGTCCATAAACATGAATGCTATTGTAAATTAATAATGACCCATAAGGGAAAAAGCAAAAAGTCAGTCCAGGAAGATATAATTAGATCACAGAGAGCTGAATGCAGTTTGATTATAAGGTTGAAGGTATACTCAACATCTAAAAAGGTTGACCACCATCCAATAAGGAATCACCATAGATTGTGCATCCACCACCGATTAAAAAGATTGGGTACTCTTACCAGACTATGTGGACCCAACGCCAGCAGCACGGAGTCAAACAGGCATGGAAGTGGGAACGTGGTCTCTCGCACAAAAAAGCATATGGGATCAGCTTCCACTCCACCTTGTCACCAGACAGAATCCTGGACAGACTGTGTGGACCCAATGCCAGCGGCACAGAGTCAAACAGGCATGAAACTGGGAACATGGTCACTCGCAGAAAACAGCATATGGGATCCACTCCCACTCCACTTTGTCATCAGACAGAATCCTGGACTCCATCATTCATAAAAGAAAAAGGATCAATGCTGATATGAACAGGCAGGAAAAAATATGTAATCACAAGTAAATCCAGAAAGCGCAGTAATGTGGGGCTAGCTCAGTCTAACCGACCGGTTTAGTTCAATAGAACATCATCATGCCCCAGCCCTGTGACAGACCATATTCCCAGTTCTATGCCTGTTTGACTCAGTGCCACTGGCATTGGGTCCACATAGTCTGGTAAGAGTACCCAATCTTTTTAATTGGTGGTGGATGCACAATCTATGGTGATTCCTTATTGGATGGTGGTCAACCCTTTTAGATGTTGAGTATACCTTCAACCTTATCATTGAACTGCATTCAGCTCTGTGTGATCTAATTACACCTTCCTGGACTGACTTTTTGCTTTTTCCCTTATGAGTTCTTATTAATTTACGATAGCATTCACGTTTATGGACCTATTTATTGTATTTGCATTTATGAATTGTATGTAGATACATCAATTGTTCTTTGCACTTAGCACTTTATTATTTGGATGATATATTTGCAATCCAAGGTGTTTCATATACCATTTGCGCATTTGCACAAATTGTGTCAGTTTACACATGCAATATTGATTAGCTCTGCACTTGAATATTTTTAATTATCTGCACAATTTGTCTGACTGTAGTGCTTACAGCTTTTCTTATTTTATTAAGTAGCACAGTCTTACTTTTGAAATTTAGACAATCCTTAGAAGTGCTCTTCTACTACAACAAGTGATAACACCCCACTTGTGCTCGCCTTCTGGGTGTGCTGGCACCTCTATGCCAGTGACCTCACAATTAAGTTTGGCCAGCGCTCGCTTTTTAGTCACCAGCGGACTAATGAGTAAGGATGTTCTGTCTCCCTTTAGTCCTCTTTGGCTGTGGCGATGTCTCTTACCATAGAATTGTATGCAAGAAAAAATACTCCCATAGTGCTTATATCATTTAAAACCAATACTTTATTAAAATGTCAACAAAGCACTACTCACATATCCAGGGTGCTTGTAATGCACCACTCTGACCTCGCTTGATAAAGCAATGCAGTATGTTGGCAACAGAGGAGAATGAAAACTCCCCCTTCAAGCTTTAACGAGACACTGACAGAAGTCACAAGACTGCTATATACTGCTGATGAGAAAAGGTATTTAGCAGTTTATATTTACTAAAATAATTGCATTTGCATGTTCTGTGTACTGTGAGAGACCAGAAATAGTGAATGCAGAGTTCTGGGTTTAGTAACATTTTAAATACTCCTAAATACAGTTACAAACTCATATAGAAAGGTAAAGTAATATGCATAGTTGTAGAATCCAACAACTAATAGGAGATATATTTTTGGTATCCTATTGTTAAATTGCATCTAAACTCAGATCAAAAAAATGTAATATATTGCAACTTTCCAGACCTTACCCATGGTGGCTGCATTTGATTTCTTTTTTCATGTTTTTTTAAACATTTAAACATTGTATTTCCACCTGATCACAATTCAATTCACAATGCCCATTTACTTACTGAACTTTATGTATGGAGAAGCATGTGTTGTCATGCTAGCCTGCTTGTTCCTGGTATACACTACAGAACACCTCCCTCTTTTGTAGTTCACCATAAACTATGCTGATAACAGTCAGCTGAGGCAATGTGTACTGCAAATGCAATTAGCTCACAAGATTTCTTTTAGGATCAAGAGGCATTTTTTGCACTTACCAAACAGATATAACAAAAGTTATTTGCTAAAGGAGAAGTACAGCCAAAGCTTGTTTGGCTGTACTTATCATGTGGAACACAGGAGTACAGTTCATTCTACACTTCAGTGACCTGAAGTCTGCTGTCGGCTGACATCACAGAGCCGATCCAGGCAGGGGAATGATCGAGGTCCGTATACGGTCATGATCCACTCAGATGCCTGGATCAGCACCTGCCTCAGCCTCTCAGCAAGCTGCTGAGAGCCTGAGCCAGCTGCTCCCGCCCCTCCAAAACCCAGCACTCCAGTGGGGGAGCAGAGCAGACAGCAGTGACTGACAGTCACCAGCTCTCTGCTCACGAAGTACTGAGAACTGAGCGATCAGCTTTAAGAGCCGGCAGGGGACATATGCAGCAATGCTGCATCCTTATAGGTAAGTATGATTAAAAAAATACCAAACTTAATTTTTAAGGTTTAAATATACTTTAAACTGAACTATAGGGGTCTTAGAATACTAATATATGAATTATACATATTCATTACTTATGGTTCGCTAATGCTGTGGGCACCTGTACTCCTTACTGGAAATAACTAAATTAAAGAAACAATGTAACATTTGTGATCTCCACGGATGTAGAGCTTCACTGCTTTTGATATCCCATATTTGAACTTACTAGAAACATATTATTAAATGCATTATATAAAAATGTCAATCTTTTTACAAAAGAAACCAATTTCCCGACTACTTGCCATTGAAAAGCCCATGTCTAGACTATTTGTGTAAAAACCCTAACATTAACTGTTCTTTGTAGAAAAATACATTCTTGAATAACCCTGCCCACACAGAGATGAAGTATGGAATATTCAGTTGCCAATAATAAAAATAGGCAGATGACTTACCTAAATGAATGCATCGTTTGTGTGATACTATTATTGAAAAAATATGATTTTTTTAAGAAAACAGAATTCATATCATATGTTGTTTTTGTAACTGCAGGCAGAAAATGTGAAGTGTAATGACAAATTGATGCATATCTTAAACCCAATCTAGCAGCAATAATGACAGTAGAATGAGTGAAATTCTGTTCTAGAAAGAACAATCTGCCATTTTATAGTTTGACAATCTGCAGTCTGACTAATGCTTGACACAGAAACAATGTCTTGGCTTAGCGCAGACACATTTTTATTTACAATGCCCTGGTTGTTTTATATTTATTAGAGAGAATAGGGACCTTTTACTTATGTTTCAAGGAGATACAGAACATGAGAATGTCATGTTGCAGCATGGTCCTATATTTCCTCACCAGTTTGATGGGGTCATAACACTGTTGACCTGTATACTAAGTCAGCTTCGGCTCTACAATTACACATTTCAGATAAAAAAAATACTATCATCTTTAGCAGATCCTAGAAGAGGCTGCAAGACAGCAATGTCTCACCTTGTAGGTTTTCTCATATCATCTTGTAAATATTAATGAACCATTGTGTTTTGGGCCCTCCTTGTGTCCTCCTCTTAAATTGATATGACTGGCGTCCAAGAATATTATGTGGCACACCAATGGGTTCCTTAAACCACGTAGGTCAGAGTAGCTGACTTCAAACAGTCAATTCTATTTTTTTGCATAAACAGATTTGCTGCATATCTGGCTTTCAGGTCCTGGCAGCTTGACCTTGTTTGACTACGTATCTGCTGTTCAGAAGAATGGAGTCATTCAAGAGAGGAAAATGGGGATGTAGCAGCTCTAAACTAATGCAGGACTTACTAATCCAATACAGCTTTATCAAGCAGTGGAATTATAACAACACAGGCAAAACAGGTCTAGTTGTATATGTACTGTACATCTCCAAGAAAACAGTGATCTAAATTGGTGATGTAAATTTGCTTATACCATGTGTCAGGACTTGTGTCAAGACTTGGCACTGTTGCTCCCAGATCTGAAGGGCACAATTCCGATGGCCACCAGTAAGTGTCCCCCAGCAGCCAGCTGATCTCAGTAATTAGGCTCCATCTGATACTGGCTGCTGGGAAGGTATATAATCCCTCCCTCAGTTGTTATCTGTGCTCCTGTGTTTTGCCTGCTAGCCATATTCCTGCTTGCTGATCCCAGGAAGATGTTCCTTAGAACGAAATGTATGTCGGGCGTCATCACGTCCACCCGGAGCACTGGTTACACAATTTGAAATGCTTTTGTTGCTTTCCGTTTGTGAGTAATTTTACAATAAATCAATATATACAGTACTTCACTATGAGATTTATCTTTTCCTTGTATGTACTATTGATGGTGAGAGTAAATCTAGTGAATAATTATGAGATCATCCTGTGGCATACTACTTCTATGAGAGTGATCTGAGGCACTGTGGGTTGAGAGGCTAAGGAGATTGAAGAAATTGAAGGGATCCATCCTTCCATCCCTGTGGGATATTATGTCATTTAAATGCTGTTTTAGACCTCTTATAATGCAAGGTCTAAACATGTGGTAAGCTGCCTCTTTTTTATATGTTGGCTGGTGCACTATGGGTTTATCAAGAATTTTCCTTCACGGTGGACTTTTTTTCAGTTAACACTTAGAGACTTTGTTTGTCTACTTATTAGTTTATTGATTTAATTTTTTTTTGTGACAGCGCAACACTTATCTTTTATGACATACTTAACAGTCCATGAAGTCCACAGCTATCTTCCAAAGTCTTTGCAGCTTTTTTTCTGCTGCATTTTGGATTCAGGAGCCAGATTTCACTTCCCAATTACTTATAGCTGGCCCTTTGTTTAAGTGCCACTGTGCATGCATGAGACTGAAATTATTTCTAGTATTCTAGTATTAGCCCATTGAGTTGTAGTACTGATTCACTAATTAACACTCATTGAGAGTGGTTGAGTCAACAAATTGTTTTTTTATTCTCAGTTTTGTTTGATACCTTCTATCTATACTATTGACTGCAACCCTCAGACTGAATAATAGCTAAATAATATGGCCAATATATGTTGGATATTTTGTCACAGGATATGTTTATATTTTTTCATAGGATCTAGCTTTATAGATAAGTATATGGAGGGTCTCAGTCTAGAGGTAGTTACACATGCATGAGACTCATAGACTGTCCTGATGCCTCCTAGGATCTGTGATGTGTATCCAAAAGGCTGCAGGTAGCCAAGGGCTACATAATCCATACCTAGGTGAGGAATGATGGAGTGGGAGTGAGCACCACCAAAAAAAGGGAATTCATTTCCAAAAAAAAGATGTGCAATTGTATAACAAGAAGCAGAGAGGATCAGAATAATGCTGTTTTTGAAGGTTCACCTTAATGTATGTATTTAGGGGAATGTTGAAAAATGAACTACAGGTGGAGGAGGGGGGGATTAAGAAGAGGGATTGAGAGTAATGGAGTTTAGGACTGGAGAAGAGCTTTTAAAAATGCTGAGGCAGGAATAAGATCTGGTACCCAGAAAGCCTTTGTCCTAAGATTTCTGGTGACAAATAAAAATGTGTGTCCAAATTCTTCCAAATGGGGAACCGGTGATTATCTCCTCTGTATTACAGGGTTTTTGATGGGATTCTTCTTATAGACTACATTGGAGGTATAGCAGAATCTGCACTGAGCTTGTCATAACTATTATATGTTTGCTATGCACCTATTAGTGTAGTGTTCCTGTAAAAAATATATTTTAGGCTCAAATGCAAATGTGAACCGGAGCACCATTAGAGACCACATAAATAATAATGCCTACGATAAACATACATGCAGAATACATGAAATATGTGAGCATGAGCAGTCAAAGTCACTTCACAAAATTATGGGGTTGATTTACTAAACCTTGGAAGTGCAACATTTGGTGCAGCTCCACACAGAAACCAATCAGCTTCAATGTTTTATTGTCAAAGTTTGATTGGACAAGCTGAGGTTAGAAGCTGATTGGCTAGCATGCAAAGCTGCATCAGTTTTTGCACTCTCCAGCTTTAGTAAATCAACCCCTATAAGTCGATCAGCCTAGTTGTAGTTGTTGTCTTTGCTAGCTCTGTTGCTATACAGTTGCCCCTACAGAGCATTAGTGATGTTGTGGAGAATGGTTAAACAATTTGAAATGTGTAAAAAGCCATTTTTTAATTGGATAGTGTCTTTTAGAGTTGTGATAGACAGGGTTAGAACCTCCTTTGGGTCTTATTGTTGGCTGTGTCCCTGCTAGTTAGAGTCACCCTTTTGTTCTGGGGACCACTGTCTCTGATACAGTGACATTTTCAACTTGTTACAGAAAAATCAGGATGGCGGGGAATCTTTCAGTGGGGAATCTTGTTCTGATAACAGTGGTCTAAGACAGAATATACATTCCCATTTTAGAGATGTCCTATGCCCTGTTGTGTCACTGGGACAGGAAGTGAAGGGACACAGTCAGAAGGAAAAAAACTTACAGGGATTTTAACCTACACATTGCATATCCAAGACTGAAAAAAGTTTTAGCTTTATTTACACTTTGAGTAAATGGTGGGGTCATTTTTATGTATTCTAATATACAGTATACTCTGCGCAGTGCTCCAGTTCTAAACATGCACACATCCTATACATGCACACACAATTCATACAGACTGTACTATATAGTCTAATGTTGATCCTGTATTAAACATTTTAAGCATACAAAATCTATCTTACAGTCCTTTACGAATTTTCATAGTCTAAAGCTGATTATCTATAATAAATAAAAAATAATGAAATGTCTATAGAACATTACTGAACCTCATTCAGAAGGTATTGAACTCTGGTTACCCACCTTGGATAATAATCCCAGATGGAGGCTCTTCTTCCTCATGTCTGCAGTGTCATCAGGCCCAGCACACATCAGCTCGTCTCATTTCTAATGCATTAATTTCCTGCTTCTCAGAAAACTCAGACAAAGCTTCCTGTGCTGGGAAAATGAGAAAATCAAAATCAATGACTGTCCAGGGATAAACAAGTCTCATAAACAGCACAGGCGAAGAGAGCGATTATTGTAACATAAAATAGAAAAAAAATGCAATATACGTTCATATTTATCCTTTCTACTGCAAGGAATGGTTGTAAATAAATTGCTTTATTAACCAATAAGTATAATAAGGAATATTTTAATAATTAAATCACTGGTGTAATTGGAGTATGGGATGATTTTGGTACCGTCGTTGACTAAAGCTTCACGGTTTTTAAATTTTTTTTTTTAAACCACAATAACCAAAGAAAATGAGCAAATATTGTTTCTAAAAATGACGTCCTAGTATGTCAAAGTACGTTATCTCATTTTTACCTCATCCATTATTCCCTCTAGTGCTGTACAAATACCTTGAACACAAAATGTCGTTGAGCTGATGAATGGTTTCCACACTTTACTGTTTGTGAAAAGTATGTAAAATCTGCTTTTTTTAATGGTGAAAATAAAGATAGAATACCATTGACTGAAAATACAGCACAAAGATCTAATGGGAAATGTGAGTTGGCATGTACAGTATAATCTTAAAGTAGAAGTAAACCCTAACTGAAAGATATTAGCACCATGTAACTTTTTTTTTTTTTTAATAAAATACTATTTTTTTCATTCTGTTATTGTCTCTCCTGCAACCTCTTTACAACCACAGCCCATGTACTGTACATGCATGTGCTGCAGCAAGGGCTGCGTGGTATTTCTCAGGGCAGGTTTCTTGATGTTGACAACAATGAACCATTTTTACATAATGTGCATTGAAATAGCCACTAGTGGTCTACATTGGAAACCTATGTGACAGGGTGATAACCCAAGAGCACAATTTGGAGGCAAGAACAGGGCATAGCTACTCTATAGCAGGGATCTCCAAATTACGGCCCTCCAGCTGTTGCGGAACTACATGTCCCATGAAGGATTGTAAATATCTGACATTCACAGACATGACTAGGCATGATGGGAATTGGAGTTCCTGAACAACTGGAGGGCCATAGTTTGGAGACCTACAGGGTGTCCCAAAAAATGTATACACAATTTAATTGATTATAAAGTCAGTATTTTTTTACCATACAGTTTACTTTCAAATTTTAAAATAACATATAACAATGTACTCTTTTATACTTAGCGCATATTCTCAAACTGATATCCATTCTGGTCCAGGCATTGCTGATAATGTGAAGCAGTAGAATCACAAACATTGAGAATAATTTTGTTTGCTATTTGGAGCTCATTCTCTTTTCTCTTGGCTACTCTTAATTAACAGTTGCTGGTTTTGTAGCATAAAGTTTATCTTTTAGAAAAATTCCACTGGCGTGAGGTGTCGTGAATGAGGAGGGTAGTGTGGGACGCCCTATCTTGTTGAAAATAAAACTCCTTATCTCCAAAATCTCCTTGCATACATGGCATGACACATTCCAACAGCAAGTTCAAGTAAACAGCACCAGTTACAGTACCATCGCAAAAGAATGGTCCAATTAATCTATGTGCTAACAGTCCGCACCACACCGTCACTCCTGGTAAATTAACATGATGTTCCTCCATAATGCAGATTCTGAGGTGCCCAGTAAGTTTTGGTGGTCAATTAAACCAGGTGCTAAGTATAAAAAAGTAAGTTTATGTATTTTATTTTAAAATTTGAAAGTGAACTGTATGGTAAACAATACTGAATTTAAAATCATTCAAATTGTGTATACATTTTTGTGACACCTTATAGATGTCAAAAATGCACTGTGGATTAGTCAATCATTTTATGCATATCAGTTCTTCAGGGGCTGCGGCAAGGACATGTCCTTTGCCTATATACTGTGCGCTAAAAGATTTTGGGATGTATGGGATCATCCAGGTATTTTAGTGAAAGCTGCAAACTGGTGCGCTGAGAATCTGGTGTAACTGTGCATGGTAGCCAATCAGCATCTAACCTAAGCTTGTTCAATTAAGCTTTGGCAATAAAACTTGGAAGCTGATTGGTTTCTATGCAGAAGTGAGCCTGATTTTGCACTCTCCAGCTTTAGTAAATAAACACCACAGGCAGGGGCGTATCATGAAATTGGTGGGCCCGTGTGCAAGCCCACACCACACTGATCATCCCCAGCTGTCATGGAGAGATCATCCATGGGTGCAGTGTCGGTCAGAGCACAGTGGGCCCCCCCACCCCTTAGGGCCCGTGTTCAGTGAACACCCTGCACCCATGGATGATACACCACTGACCACAGGGTCCAGCCACTTAAAAGAGAAGTATGAGCTTCTTTTTTTCCCCCCATTAATACTTACCTAGGTGGATGAAGCATCGGTCCGATGCTGCATCTGTCCCCCGGTGCCTCTGCTCTGAAAACCGAACAATCGAACATCGCTGATGGCTTGGTTTTCACAGCTTTGTGAGCAGAAAGCTGTAGACTGTCAGTTACAGCACAGCTCTCTGCTCATCTCCTTGCATGTTCATTGGAGCACTAAGCTGTGGAGGTGCGGAGCAGGCCATCTCAGGCTCTCAGCGGCTCACTGTGAGGCTGAGACAGGTGTCAGTCCAGGCACCTGGCGGATCCAGACTCCATGGTCAGGATGACGAAGTGCCTGGATGGACATCCATGTTGTCAGCAGAGAGCGGACTGCAGCCCGCTGTCTGCTGAAAATGGGTCACAGGAGTGCAAAACTCCTTGAGACCCATTGAGAAAAATTTCCTTGAGAAATTCTGACTAATCAATTCTTCTATTAAGCAAGCTTGTTTAGGGAAGACTGGGAAGAGATTACATATGCTTGTAGTCTTCCAGTCTGACCGCATACATTCAGATCAAGCTAAAACACTCCTTTATGACTTTTGTTATGTTAAAGTGTATCTAAACCTGAACAATAAGCTATACTTGGTCCCTTTAGGTCTGTTAAATATACAGTTGAAAGTGTGTTATCTGGTAAGCTCAAACCGTCTTGTTTATCAGAGATTGTTTTTCTGCCGGTATGTAATACTTGCACTAGTAGAAGGTAATTGACTTTTCCAAATTCGTAAGTGAAACAAAATATCAGGACTTCCAAGTTTGTACTTAATACAATTAACAGTATGTTAGTATCCTCTAACAGTAAATCCTTCATAAAGAATAATGTATTTATATGTGTATACACACATATATGGAAAAAAATTGCCTTTACATACATTATGAGCAAGTAATTGGAACTAGCATGCCTAATTTCAGGGGCGTAACTACAGGGGTTGCAATTGTCCCCATGCTCCAGGGGGCTCGTGTGCCTCCCTTGTACACCTGGATAGGAGGGATGGTGGGGCGGCATTTAGAGGAACCACTCTCCTCTATTTTCCTCCTAATGGAGGAGATTGGTTCCTCTATATGCTGCCACCGCCGCCCCTCCTATCCAGTTTAGTTGTCTTCTGCTGTTCCCATGGTCCTTGTGTCCCCCCACAGAGCTGCTGTCTTCCCCCTCCTCTCTCCTGCCAGCTGCTGTAGAAGATGTGTCATGATAGAGAGATGGGAAGGGGTCGTTAAATTTGTCATTTACCAGCTCCTTTCTTTTCTGATTGGACAGAGTCAGTGATTGGTACCAATTGGTTCATTCATAAATGAAGCATAGTTAACTGTTTTTACTATACTTCCATTTCTGAATCAATGGGAGGCTCGGTACACAACTATTCCTGTCCATTCATTCTGTGCAGCTGAAGCTACACAGATTTAGATTGAGGGCTGAGATTTGTTTAGACCCCTGATATCTCATCAAAGCCCCCCCAACAGGGCTCCTAAAAGAAATGATAAAAAATAATAAAAATAAAATTGTAAAAGAAATAAAATGAAATGGTAAAAAAATACGATTAAAATAAAAATTAAAAACTGCTGAAACCAGGGAACTATCAGGATTGCAAAGGTTGCAATTGCGACCGGGCCCTGGAATTTCACCACCATGGGGAGGCCCGAAGATGGCAGAAAGGAGGCCTGCTGCAGAACTTGTGAAAGGGTGCCGCTGCAGGACCGTAATAAAGGGACCCGCGACTGGAGTAAAGGGCCATAGGATCAATGGGAAGAGGGAAGGGCCCTGGCCAGGGGTCAGAGGGGCCCTTCATAATTTCTTGCACCGGGGCCCTGAAGGTTCTAGTTACGCCTCTGCCTAATTTGATTGAGCTAAGAGGCTCACCCACCTTCAAATTTATATATATCCATGTTGTAAAGCTCTGCGCAAACTGTTGGCGCTATATAAATCCTGTGTAATAATATAATTATATATATATAAAATTGTTGGTGCGTGAGCTGATTAGCTCAATCAAACTAAGCATGCTAGTTCCAATGACTTGCTCACAATGTATGTAAAGGCAATTTTTTTATGTTTTGAATAGAAAGGGATAGGCCCTCTGTCAAGATTATATTGCACTCTGATCCTCGCTGGGGAGATTCAACTTTTTATTTGTCCTTGTGACCATAGACATTAAGACAGTAAGTCAGAAGTAAGAGGAAACCCAACATTTTAGAGCTGTCCCCAGAGCAAGGGGTGAAGGACACAGATAAAAAAATAAACTGATAGAGGTTTTATTCCTTCACTGCTCTTTCCACAAATAAATAAAAAAAAAAAGGATTGGCTTTAAATACATTTTATTATCAAATTGTCCAGCAATATGGATACAATACCAGTTTGTTTCTTGCAAATTCAGTTCAAATTTATTGAAGTGCAAAGTTAATAAAACTCAACCAAGGATGTCTGTGAGTGACAGTTTTCAGCTTTGTGAGTAATCTGCATAAAGTCCCAATCTACATTTGTAATTTACCTCCATATAGATGAACTTTTGGCCAGTGACCACAAGCTAGTTACCACTGAAAAAAATGGTTTGTTAGTTTAGGTTCTTTAAATGAAATCAGTGAAGAAATGAATATGAGGACTGCTGTTGACTTGTTTTTCATGCATGGTTTGGGGCTGCTATAGTTATCCTTGCATCACTAATAGTGAGTCACTTACTGGGAGCAAGCATGTGTATATTGGGTGTGCAAAAATAGGTCGCCAAGTAAGTGAATCCATTTATGGGGTGACAGTCCTAGTAGCGTGTGCTTTTCAGCAGCAACCCTACATTTCTATCTTGATGGCTACTTTTAACAGCTGAGACAAGTTGTAGTTTGCAGACTCGGGACCCAGTGGGGTTGATTTAATAAAGGCAAATAGGCTGCTCATTTTGCAAGGAAAATTAACCCTAACTTAGTGAATGTGGTGAAAATTTACTTTGCATACAATTCACAATCATGTGCAAGCGAAAAAAAAAAATAGATTTTTGCTTGCACATGATTGGATAATGGAAGACAGCAGAGTGTCGCTAAGCTAAGGGAAAATGCCTTTGCAAAGTTAACAGCTTATTTGCCTTTTGTAAATGAATCCCAAAGCGTGTTTTAAAGGGAGGGATCTTTGCAATACAAAATAACAAACTCAACTTCATTTTTCTATGGTGGATTTGATAACTGCTATGGGAAGGGAGTCCACAAGATATAGTACAGTTATCCAAGCCATACTCAAAAAACCAAAACCTGACCAAAACGAAAACACCAGATAGGATTTTATTATATCTGAAGCAGGGTGCAAACATGTCACTGGGTATTAATAGACAGTATAGTGTTACAACAGAGAAAAATTGCAGTAAAAAGCAAGATGGTTCATTGTTATTCATACTTAATTTAAGGTGTAATTTGTAATTATGCAGTTATAATTATTCTTGAAGCTGTGACTGCAGTTCTGAGGTGAAAAATGTCTAAAACTTTTTTCACATATACTTGACATTTTGTGGCTGTTGTCAAGTGCATTCAACTAATGAAATGGTTGAAATCAAGGGCAGAATTTCTGAGAAATTATAGAGAGATATGAAAATGACATACTACGTAACTGGAAAAATATGATGCAGACATGATATGAAACTCATTTACATGTACTTATTAAAAAATTGTGACCTAATAAATATCACAATTTTCATACAGGGGTTGTTGCTGTCAAACTCCTGCTACCCCTCATACAATTTCCCCTTACAGCCAACACTACTTTTAGTCCCATCCATTCTTACTGCCAATGAAATCCTCAATGAAGACAAAAAACAGATAGTATTTGTGTATGTAACGACACTTTGCCCAGCCTTGTTACCATACATTGCTGAGCATGGTAAAGCAAGGCATTTTCTCTATTGAAACCAATGGCAGCTCTGTACAACTATCAGTACAAGCAGAATGTGTATAAGCTGCAGTATGTTTTGTTGTTTAGGAAAGCAAGTCTAATTGAGGATGACCAGGTCCACTGAGGCCCACACCTGCCTACAACTAAACACAGACCAGCCCTTCTAGTAATAAATACTTGACTAAACAGATAACATTTCTAGTCTACCTTAAGCAGGCCATACATGGGTTGTATTCTGTAATAATTATCTTACGAAAATCGCAACTAAGAATTTTCTTTCGAATTTCGCACCATTAGTGGGCTGCAGCAACGGACCATTTTCGTGCGACCATCGAATTTAAGTGACCAGGTATGTTGGAAATTTGTGGAAAAACAAACGCATTTGTAATCAATGATGGGAGAATCGTACAAGAAATCTAATTGAAAAAAAAAATGTTCATGAGCACAAGAAAAGTAAATTCCCAGAAAGAAAAAAAGATTCCCGGCCAGGAAAATTCTTTTCTGTAGCAACATGAGGTGAGATTGAAGGCTTGGTTGGTTGAATTTCGAAATCAATCGTGGCACCATTGAATCATAAAAGAAATTTCAGATTTTCAAAAGAAAATTTGTTTGCGATTCAACCCATGTGTGGCCTGCATTACTTTGTCCTTTCATGTTACAGGTGTCACTAATTACAGAGAAACAGATCGTATTAACAACTTCCTAAAAGTTGAACTCAAGTCCTGAAAAGTTGCTTTCATTTTGTTTTTCAGCTTCTAAAATGCAGCAGATAGCAGGAGTGAAAGACTTGGTAGTTAGCTGTAATGTGTAGCAGCTAGAGGATTGCCTTTAGACTGTATCAGTTCTAGCCATGGCTCCCAGAATTTCAGTAGTGGCTATGAAGATCCAGCACTACCCTTCCTGCTCTGTGTTTGACTATGAAACAGCTATTTCTGTCTAGATATGCCCTTGTGTAATATCCTGACATATACGGATTTCTGTCTATTTAACTCTACAAAATTGGTCCTGACTTCAAGCATTTTGATTGTATTAAATATAAAAGAAGCATTTTTTTTCTGTTCTGTTTGATAAGTGTATACAGTATCTGATCTTGAGCCCTCATTCACATGGGCCACATACCTTTGTTTTATTTAAAGCAGTATTGAACTCAAAAGCAAAAGTGTAATATATTGCAACTTATCAACCCTAAAGGCCCACGATAAGAAGATTGGAAGAAAAAAATGATTGCTACTGATATTTATAGGTAAAGTTGAACCTGGGAACATCCTATTGCCTCTTGGGGGATAAGTGAGGATTTTTCCCTTGTTGGAGCAAATTGGACCATGCTTTAATGGGTTTTTTTTTTTGCCTTCCTCTACATCAACTGTGGGTATAAGATTGTATATATATGACTGTCAATTTTATTTTATTTTCTGTTGGTTGAACTGAATGGACTTTTGTCTTTTTTCAACCAGACCAACTATGTAACTATAATTATCTGATCATTAGTACAGTGCTTTCGACAGCCGATTTCAACTTTTCGGATAAAAAAAACTCAAGGTACAGGCTAGAAAATTTTTAATCGCAAGTAAACACAACATCCGATTTTTGTTCAATGTGTACAGTAATCGTATGGAAATAATTGAATAGAAACATTTGCCTTTGATGGCCCAGAATTCTTGTACAAGTCTATACCATTCCGACTACATCATGATATGCGCTTTCGTGGAAAATTGAACGATCGGTCATCCAATTTCCTCATAGTGTGTACTAGGCTTTAGATGCAGTGGCTGCATTTGTTTTTTTTTTTTGTTTTGTTTTTTTTGTCTTAGTTTCCCCTGGTGATCTGCCAGTAACATACTTGCTGTCTTAGGGTGTCTGCTTTCTAGATGAAGTAATACAGCACACACCTTTGGACAGCAGCATCGTCTGTGTTAGAGTTGTGTTAGACTAACAGATTTAGATGGACTTGACTAACACATTGAAGCTAAACTCCATCTAATACTTTTATAAGTAGCTACAGCACTGAGTTATTTTATTCTTTTAAGGATAAAGGTTTTACATAAATGAATAACAGCTGACCATTGTAAGCACCCCTTTCATTGGTAAATGGTTTGTCTCAACCCTCTAACTGTTGCTTTATCTGATCAGCTTGGTCTGGGAAAGTAAATTGAAAAATAACAGACCTACTAGCTGGATCACCAGGTGAAAATGAATGCAGCCACCACATCTAAGAATTGGTAAACTGTAATACAATACCTTTTTGTTTTTGGGTTTAGGCAGGAAAAAGGATCTGGGAAGTATATATTTGTTTATATTTCCCAGATCGCTTTCTCCTGCATTTAAATGTACGATAATTTACAGCAGTGGTGGCCACTCAATTAGGGACACAGGGGCACTGCCCCCCTAATCCATGCACCCTGCCCCTACATGCAGAGCACTGTGCCCTGAGCCCACCCAGTTATGTGACAATAGCGAATTAATATTCAAGTCAACATTGACTTGTTGATGATTTAACTCTGGATTTTTTAGTTTCCTAGATAGGCCCAGTTGTGACAGGTTGTCTTTAAAATGTAGTATAATGAACAGCATACATTTCTGAACATGACAAGAGGTTCTCAGCACACTCAACGCACCACTATTATCCCGTAGTCATACAAAAATACATATTGATTGCTTTGAATGGAAATTTGGGAAAATTGGGAAATTGGGAAATTGGGAAATTTGGGAAAAGTGCAGGACAAGTCCATTTACAAGCATGGTGCCAATTAGGTTGCACACTGTAGGGATAAACTGACAGGAAAATAATGTAACATTGCAGCTAAGTAACAACTTATCAGGTTGCATGAAATCACAGCAGTACAATTTAATATCCAAAGTGTACAGTATGTATAGCCCAAACATTTTAGGTTCAGATAGATTAGGGAAGTATTAAACCCCCATAAAATATTTGTTGCTGTCTGCATTACACTTCCTATCCAGAAGATCAACAGGGAGTAGAACTAAATCTCTACAAAGTGAGAGGCATATTTTCACCAGAAGAGATGTTCCAAGCCTCTTGATTTGGTGACAACTTTCTGTCTTGATGATAATAGTCAGCAGGACACATAGAGAGAGTGAATCTCCTCAGCAAGTTCAAAGGCAGTAATAAAAACCTGATGGGGGTCCTATCTACTGTAGTCTGTTTAACACACAAAAAAAGTTTTGGTTATAGATACACTTCATTGTCATTCAGCACACTGAGCTCACACCTCATTTATTTTAGCCTTTTCTGGTGATGGTGTCATAGGCACAGGAAGTGAATGGAAATTTCTCCATTTGGGTACCCAGGCAGCAATAAAAACAACGTATTTTTTTAAAATAAAGTACAGAAGGATTGCAACTCCTGGGAGGCATCTACTGTATTTCTGTCTCCTTCTTTCTGTCCTTTCCCCTTAATTTATGTCTTGGTATCACGGGGGTAAAAGTGTCTAAAAAAATCTGTCTAATGGCATCACAGTGAGAAATACTAGATTGACAGACATTCTAATGCTTCTCCGCTTTAAATTTCAAATTAAAAGATTTGGCGTGTGGTTGAACTTTAAATATGCCAGCCCTGTAGCAAATGCCAGAGCAAAGCAAAATACTAGTCTGGGGTATTCACTGCTCTACGTTTCTTGCTGAGCCACTTGCAATGCTGGACAGTTCCCTGGACAATTCCTTGAATCATACTGCCTTGAACCTTGTTTGTCCTGAACCTTGAACTCTTTGCTCCTCCCATGAACTTCCTGATTTAAGCCATGTCTCTGTACTTCTTGTTTGCCAGATTATTGTGCCCTTTCCAGCCAGTATCTCATATTTGTTTTTGCCTGCTGCTGTCCATATCTTTACTACCACTCTTTACTGAACTTTGACTTATTTACTGACTACGCTTCTGTTTGATCCTTACTTGCTATATCTACTACTGGACCCCAGCTTGCTCATCTACTGGTGGGGAGATCCTGTTGACTGCGACCTAGTACTAACATGCAGCTAAACCCATCTTTACCATCAGGAGCTCTGGTGAACACTGGTTAGTACTTAGACTCCGCACCTCAGGTGAGCCTGTGTTTATTGCCAAGGCTTGTATACCAATTCTGCTGGTTGATGGGAGTCCCTCTAGTGCTATAGCTGCTGGTCTCTGAGCCTGACCCCTGACCGTGACAGCGGGGCTTGACTGTGGGGATGTGCTCAGGTTGCGATCACATGCAGGAGGACCAAACTGAACCATTCCCTTGAGGTTTCATTGTTTTGGTAGGGGCAGTGGACTGTGACAGAGTTGATCTACCATTTATGTATATGAGAATCCCTAGCAGTGTATGGACACCTTTCAGTACCTCTGAACTCCTGATGAAACCTCCCATGAAATGTGTTGAGCAACACCATCCCTACTCTGCTATGGAATAATAATAAGACAACAACATGCGATTGACAATGTGTATATATGGGCATAATAGTGGATGCACTGCATATAATACACTTATACATACTGTATATATGTCCTCAGTTGGCAGGTGGCTTCTCATCGGTCTGTATACTCTTATTACTATACATATGGAGTAATGTGGAACTATTGTGACATCTTTTATGATGGATTTTTATGTGTATGATATATGTCCTAAACATGTTGAACTACTTTATAGTAAAACACTTTTAATAAAGAAGTTTAATGTTGCTTGCTTGAAGGTGGCATCTGAAAAGTCTTAGTAAGTTTCTTGTCAAGTTTTGGACACTGCTCTATTCCAGCCAAGTTTCAACATGCACTTTTTTCTGCATGTCTTCTTACCGAACAAACCTATGTAGGAAGCTTGAAACGTTTCAGTCATTTTGTATACTCATGAAGAATCACTCCAAATATTCAGTAACATTTTTAAATTGGAACATCTCATATCATCAGCCTGCTTTTTAGCTATGGAGAATTGGTATCTGAATTGTAGTTCAGGACAGCAAGAAGGCCTTATTGTCAAGCCTAGTGTATGAATAGATTTAAGCAAAACAGATCAGATAATGGGAGGATAATTATAACGATATGGGAACTATGCTTATTGTAGTTACCTATGGTTTTGTAACTTTGTGTAGGAGTAATCTGTGCCTTAATTCCTTGTGCCAGACAAATGCTTAGACCTAATAAGAAATCACTAGAATTATCCAGAAATATTACAGAGGCAAGCTCCTACAGGAGACGTTTAATGAGAAGAAGTCATTTGGTTATAGAAACAAAAGGAGGAGGCATCTACTATGACTCCCTGAAGGCAGGAGACAGCATAATGAAATATATGAAGTAGAAAGATAATAAGTTACAAAAAAAATCTATTATCAGAACCAGTTTCTTTATAATGGATGAATGCACTTTCATTTTGTGTCTGGGGGATATGGCTTCTAGATACAATTAGAAAAAATCTAGAATTCATGTTCAGATGAGGCATCATGTGCCTCCCTCAGCCCTTCTGATGACATTTAATAACCCCTATACCAATGACAGGATGAGAAACACATTTATTGCTTTAATGTTAAAGGGAGGAATCTACTTTTAGGCCGTTTCCTTATCCCTCTCTAAAGGCCATATTACACAGGGAATATTTAATCACTCCATGGCTTGAGACTAACTCCTTGTTGACAAATGAGCCATTTGCAGCAAACTGAAATCAATTTCATTAATTTTTAATTTATTAAAACTGGAGAAGCCAGAATCTGGAGCAGCTGTGCATGGCAGCCAATCAGCTTCTTTTTTTCAGCTTCTTCATTTAAGCTTTAAAAAGTGAAATATAGAAGCTGATGTTAATATAAATATCTTATACCTGATGAACTGCTGGGAAAGCTAGAAATCACTGTAGAAGTCAGACAGAGGTTCCCCTGCTCAGCAAGTCCACCATTCATAGAATTTTTTTTCAATGAATACAAGGCGTTCTTTGATTGAACGAGGTGGAGATTGTGATGTCACTGCCCCTCTTCTCAACCTCGTCAGAGCAATCGCCTGCATAGAACCTAAGCAGGACCCAGAAGATGGTGGCTATCAGGTATGAATAATGTATATTTACATTGTGTTAAACTGGACTGATGTAAGTATGCAATACAAAAATTACCTTAAGTTCAGCTTTAGCATTTAAGAATCAGTAAAAAAAAAAATGTACTTACTATGTTAAAACTCAATCTATGAAAATATATTTTAGGTCTTGCCCAACAGAGAGATACTAGTTTTTGTTCTCACCAGAGGTACTGATGATAAGCTTACACCAGGCAGTAGGATAATGGTGAAACCCATTAAGCATGGGGGCCCACACAGCATCTTGTTTTCATGGCATTGGTGGCTGCCTGTTTTCATGGCAGTGGCCCTTGCTGTCACGGTTAACCCACTCCCACTGTGATTGGACACAGCGGGAGCCAATCAGTGGATCCAGGGAACTGGATGTCATTCCCAAGAGAGGCAGAATTGCAGTCTGCTGATGTAAACAAGGCAGATTGCCCTTCTATTAATAGGGAAGGTAGAAATTCTGTGTTTCTGCTAAGTAGGAACACAGATCTCTGCCTTCCCACAGTAAAAACACCTCCCCCACAGTTATCAAGCACTCCCTAGGAACTCATTTAACCCTTTGATCGCCCCTGATGTTATCCCCTTCCCTGCCAGTGTCCTTAGTACAGTGACAGTGCATATTTATTTAGCACTCATTTAGCATTCATTACTGTATTAGTGTCTCTGGTCCCCAAAAAAGTGTCAAAAGTGTCACTTAGGGTCCAATTTGTCCATCACAATGTTGCAGTCCCACTATAAGTCGCTGATCACCGCCATTACTAGTAAAAAATATAAATAAATAAAAATTTCATATCTATATTACAGGGATATACAATTAGCGGACCTCCAGATGTTGCAGAACTACAAATTCCATGAGGCATAACAAGACTCTAATAGCCAAAAGCATGATACCTAGAGGCAGAGGCATGATGGGACTTGTAGTTTTGCAACAGCTGGAGGTCCGCTAATTGCATATCCCTGCTATATTATATTATACTTTATTATATAGTTTATGATATAGTTTGTTGACGCTATAACTTTTAAGCAAACCAATTAAATATATATGTTTATTGGGATTTTTTTTTACCAAAAATATGTTTATTTATGAAGAAATTAGATTTTTTACATTTTTTTATTGGATGTGTTTTATAGCAGAAAGTTTTTTTTTCAAAATTGTCTGTCTTTTTTTATTTAGCACGAAAAATAAAAACCGCAGAGGTGATCAAATACCACCAAAAGAAATCTCTATTTGTGGGAAATTTTATTTGGGTACAGCGTCGCACGACCACGCAATTGTCAGTTAAAGTACGTAGTGCCGTATTGCCAAAAATGGCCTGGTCATGAATGTGGGTAAACTTTTCCGGAGCTGAAGTGGTTAAAAAAGTAATTTTGAAATTCCATTAACATTATAAAGCTTATATAAAATTTTAATGATTGGGTTTACAATTTTTTAAGCCAGTTTCTTACAATAAGGGAAAAGGCAACCTGTAAAGTGACTAGCTACTGTTGTTAATAATAAATAATGAGTAGCTTTACAGAGTCTAATTTGGAATATAAAGCAGACTCACTTACTGAAAAGACATAAACAATAAAATGTTTTAGTTCAACCACACAGCAAGTGCATAAATTTACTAAGCTCCTTAACAAAATACATTCTTTGTATTGAACTTCCTTTCGTCTATTTAAATCCTTAAAGCTTTCAGCAGCATCCAACTGAAGTTTGTTATAATTGGTTATGCTTCAGATAATGGTGTATTCTATGTCCAATAAAAGCACAAAAGTGGGAATTCAATCTTTTGAGTATCAGCGTCTGTATAATAGATAAAAAATGGTGCAATTTAAGAGATATAAGGAATCTTTTTGTTAGATAGAAACTGAGAACTCATTTCACTGCACGGATCCTTTCACATTTACTGTGTAATATAAATGACAAATCTAACAAAACACTGAATATTAGCCAGGAAAAATAGTAACTTATGAAAAACTCTATATATTGATCTAGATGTATTGTACATGCAAAGTATCTACAATATGCTGGATTAAAAGAGGCCAAGGGGGTCATTTACCAATCTCAGCCCACATCCATGTACATGAATATGCATATACATCTGCCTTTACATGCACATGAACTCTAATGACTTCCCAGTCTTCGTACGTGGGGTTCAATATTGAATTGGCCCACCCTTTGCAGCTACAACAGCTTCAACTCTTCTAAGAAGGCATCCACAAGGTTTAGGAGTGTGTCTATGGAAATGTTTATCCATTCTTTCAGAAGCGCATTTGTGAGGTCAGGCACTAATGTTGGATGAGAAGGCCTGGCTCGCAGTCTCCGCTCTAAGTCATCCCAAAGGTGTTCTATGGGGTTGAGGTCAGGCCAGTCAAATTCCTCCACCCCAAACTCGCTCATCAGGGTCTATGTACCTTGTTTGTGCACTGGTGCGCAATCATGTTGGAACAGGGCGGGACCATCCCCAAACTGTTCTCACAAAGTTGGGAACATGAAATTTTCCAAAATGTCTTGGTATGCTGACACCTCAAGAGTTCCCTTTACTGGAACTAAGGGGCCAAGATCAACCCCTAAAAAACAACCCTACACCATAATCCCCCCTCCACCAAGGTCTATGAAGACATGGGTGAGGGATTTTGGGGTGGAGGAACTTGACTGGCCTGTGCATAATCCTGACCTCAACCCCTAGAACACCTTTGTGATGAATCAGAGCAGAGATTGCGAGCCCGGCCTTCTCGTCCACATCAGTGCCTGACCTTACAAATGCACTTTGTGAAGAATGGTCAAACATTCCCATAGACACACTCCTAAACCTTGTGGACAGTCTTTGCAGAAGAGTTGAAGCTGTTATAGCTACAAAGTGTGGGCCAACTCAATATTGAACCCTATGGACTAAGACTGGGATGCCATTAAAGTTTATGTGTGCGTATAAAGGCAGGTGTCCCAATTCTTTTGGTAATATAGTGTATGTTAGTTCCTGAAATCTGAATTCTTCATTGCAAATGACCAATCACACTCCTTTGGTGGTGACCTGTGAAATCCAGTGGCATGAAACAAATTACAATGTAGAACTGAAATCAAAACCTTTTTCTATTTTGGATAGAGTAAGGGTGGTTTATAACCCCTGTCAGCTTTTTTTTGCACTATCTCACTTCCTTTTCCATAACCATAACAGGAAATGAGAGGAAATTTCTACAAAGTTAAGGAAATCCCCAGTAGTGACTATGGTCACCAGAACAAACACCTCTATTGGATGAACCCCCTCTTTATTCCTGTTATGGTGACCACTCCAAATTTGGGATTTACTTTTACTTTCAGTGATAACAGTCATCAGGAACAAAAGAGAGACTAAATCTCCTGAATGGAAACAGACACCAATAGAAACCTAACAGGTGTTCTAATCCTTCTCCACATTATCTAAAACAAAAAAAGTTTTAACTTCAGTTCTACTTTAATAAAAGCAGTTGAATGGTTAAAAAGTCAGAAGGAGAAAACTGCGTGAAAAAAAGAAAGGGAAGGTAAAAGTACACCTGTCATGACAAAAATATGACAGCCGCCATTGTTGGTCTCATTTTGGAAATGCTATTTGCCTGGTTATGTCTCGCTTCACGAATTTCTAAGACAAGGACCCAGAACAAGCATGGAGAAAAAAAAATCCAAATAAGTTAGTACTCCAAATTCTTTATACTTTCAGTTTTCAGGCACGTAACTCAGAGAATATTTAAACCCCAACTCTGATTTGGACAAAGACTGAAAAACTCTAGTCTCCAGCATCACCTGAAAATAATACAGAATATACACTCCTGCCTTCTTTTCTTCATACTGGCTTTTCAAAAGACAAATGGAACAATTTAGAGTTTGTATGCAAGGTTTAGTGTGGTGCAATACTTTTTGAAGTTAAACAGTATGTTTGTACCCAATAGGAGAGACATCTGAGGAGGACAGAGGGATTTGGTTTCCAAAGATTGGCAGTCTTCCACCTTAGGCAAGTCCAGTGCAGTAAATAGTTGGTTTAATTAACTATTTAAAGGGACATTAAAGTTGGAGACTAGTTTTAAAGAAGGAACAGCTGGCAACTATGTTTGGACTAACTCTCTTCAACGAAACTGTCTGAATGGAGTTTGCCTGTTCTCCCCAGTGTTTACAAGGTTTCCTTTGGGTGCCATGTTTGCCTCCTACAATCCAGAAAACATACTTATTAGATTAGTTAACCAGTCAGTAATTTCTATTCCACCTTGCTAATGCTCCCCTAGATTTCCTTTACCATCGCTGCTCCTGTAACATATGCCCACAGATGTCAACTCAAATTGTGAGAATGGTTCACACTCATGTAAGCATTACCATGAGTGTCCAGTAATTAAGGGAGATCACTGCTATATACGACTATTTTTTGGGCCCTGAACATTGAAGGTTGTCTTCCAACAAGACAAACTCTACACAATTAAAGGAAAAACATGTTTATTCAAATATGTAGAATAGTATGAGAAGATGACATCCTATCAAATAATATAATCTGCAAAGACATACAATCTGCTTTCAGCCTCTGAAAGCAAACGGCAAGCCAATTTATTTTTACACACAATGACATTTGCTGTGATAGGATTTACCACATTTGCATAAAACATATCAAAATGTAACTGTATTAAGCAATTAGAGGTCTGCAAAGGAAGCTGCAGATGCGTCTTTCTTTTCTAGATATGTTTGCTTATTTGTGAGCTCAATTTTACAACTCAGACTTACATTGTGTGGATACCAAAGGATACCGAATGTAATAACTACATGCTTGGACTAAATTCTATTTCAAAAGCCCATACATCACATCATACTCTTTCTTAATAAATATAAATAAGTGAAGCATGAAAAAGGGGTGCCTTATATACACTTATAAATAAAAAAGGAATGTGCATTGCATACAAGTATTTCTAGTACATGAGGTCAGCGATGGAATCCTCATTTCTGTATACATTGTTGACAAGTCCTAAGGATGCCATACATAACAGCACTGTTATTAATGGAAATCATCTGTCTGGCACTCATGCGTTATTGAGGGGTACAATTATATTGTCACATGGTTATAATGAATTCAGAATTGATGGCCATAATTACTGTGGCTTGTGGTGCAATTTGTGTAGGACTGAACTGAATTACAGTAGCCTTGATGAGTTTATTACAATGGCAATGTAGGGTAAAGTATTGTACCTGTGACAATATAGGGTAAAGTATTCATGGTAGTGACATGAACAACTATGTGGGCTTGATGAGCTTGGGTATGACATGCTTAATGGCATGCTTACTTTCCTTGCTTTCTCACTCCCACTCCGCCCCCACCCTTGTTAACTTGTCAAAAAAAAAATGTTGGACCTTTGTGACTGACAAATTTAAAACCTGATCAAAGAAAGGGGTGATCCACTAAAAGTAAGGCTGGAAAGGAAGGAGCTGGATGATGCTGGACATCATGCATACCAGAAATGAGGTGGATTGTGTCTGAATTTCTGCAAATTCTAATGTACATTGCGAGAATCTCACAATGAGCAGTAAAACAATGTTGTACTTTCGGCATCACTTTCACATGTAATAGGAATGTTCAATTGCTCAAGGAAAGAAAACTTCCAGGCTTTATTAAATTAGGATTTTTCAGAGCAAAAACTATGTGAGCTAGAAAAGCTACTCTGCCGTCATTGAACTTTTTTAAAATGATACCTGTAAAGGAACACATTTAATACTAACCTGTTCTGCCACCCACGAGAATCTATGTTCTCCTGAACACCCATCGTTAATGAAGAATGTTCTGCATCTGCCACGCTTCCAGGTGTGTTGGATGCATTGTTCTGCAACTGGCCACTCCACCACTATTGTATCCTGTAGTTATGACGCAGCATGCAGTGGAGAACAAGGCATACAACACAGCTGAACGTATGTCAGATCCAGAATATTTTTTTTTCGACAGCAGTAGATCTTCAAAAAACGGAGATCAGTGGCTCAGGTAGCAGGACAGGCAAGTAATAAAAGTTTTCCTTCATGTAAAGCATTTTTAAGATTTTTTTGAGGTTATGGCAAAATCATTTTAAGCCATTTCTCCTTAAACACCAGAGCTTTTATAAAACAATAAAAATTGTTGTATCTGCCAGGAGCAGGTTAACATATTGGGGTTGATTTACTAAGGGCAAATAGGCTGTGCACTTTACTAAGTGCACTTGCACTCGACACATGCAGTTCCTCCAGAGCTTAGTAAATGAGCAGCCGTTTTGCTGACTGCTATCATCCAATCCATTGCAGGCAAAAATTATTTTTTTTAAATTTTCCTTGCATGTGATTTGGCATTCTTTGGCAACTGCCCTTTGCAAAGTGCAAAGTCTATTTGCCCTTAGTAAATCAACCCCATTATCTAGCAGTGCTCCTGTCAAGAGCACTGTTGTGCATCATTACCTCTAAAAATTTAAAAATGCATTTTTATGTTTATAAGTTCATTAAAAAATTATCTATTTGAATTTAAAGTATAACTAAAGACAAAACTATTTTTTCAGTTTTGGATAGAGGGGAGATGGTTTAGAACACCTGTCAGTTTTTTATTGCTGTTTATGTCTCTGTTTGAGAGATTCACTGTGTCTATTTGTCCAATTAGCCTTGAAAGTGAAACTAAAAGAAAAATCCCAAAGTTTGGGTTGTCCCCAAAAACGTGAGGGGAACTCTTCCAATGAGAACACTAGTTCTGGTGACCTGGGGGTCCACAAGAGATTACCTTAATTTTCATGGGTTTCAACTCACTTCCTGTTTTGGCTTTGGGACAGGAAGTGAATAATCTCCCCCCAATGGGACAGAGACAGCAAAAAATCTCTTACTCTACCTAAATTGAAAAAAAGGTTTTGCTTATAGTTCTACTTTAAATCTGAGTGGGGTATTTAGGCAAGGATTTGAGAGAAATGAATGTGTTTTCACATTTCTGTTTAAAAATGCTGTAGTATATTTCATATTTGATTAAGCATTTATTCCTTCTATCTGGAGTGTTTAGGCATATATATACTATATATACATACATATCTATACAGTATCTCACAAAAGTGAGTACACCCCTTACATTTTTGTAAATATTTTATTATATCTTTTCATGTGACAACACTGAAGAAATGACACTTTGCTACAATGCTAAGTAGTGAGTGTACAGCTTGTATAACAGTGTAAATTTGCTTTCCTCTCAAAATAACTCAACACACAGCCATTAATGTTAATGTCTAAGCATCTGGCAACAAAAGTGAGTATACCCCTAAGTGAAAATGTCCAAATTGGGCCCAAAGTGTCAATATTTTGTGTGGCCATCATTATTTTCCAGCACTGCCTTAACCCTCTTGGGCATGGAGTTCCTGAGAGCTTCACAGGTTGCCACTGGAGTCCTCTTCCACTCCTCCATGACAACATCACGGAGCTGAGGATGTTAGAGACCTTGTGCTCCTCCACCTTCTGTTTGAGGATGCCCCACAGATGCTCAATAGGGTTTAGGTCTGGAGACATGCTTGGCCAGTCCATCACCTTTACCCTCAGCTTATTAAGCAAGTCAGTGGTCATCTTGGAGGTGCGTTTGTGGTCATTATCATGTTGGAATACTGCCCTGTGGCCCAGTCTCCGAAGGGATGGGATTGTGCTCTGCTTCAGTATGTCACAGTACATGTTGGCATTCACGGTTCCCTCAATAATCTGTAGCATTTGACATATTTAAAAAGGAAGTATAAAACAACATTATTTTCCCATTACACTATCTAGCCTTTTTTACCTGTATATATAACTTTATATGTTGCTAATGATACTAGGATGACATAGGACATGCCATAGCATATACACATGAAAACCCCTGCATTAAAATTTGGTACTATATATCTGAAATATCCCATTCAATTGGGTCAAGCTATTAATGCAGTGAGGAGGACCTCTTTAGCCTAGGTTTACACATATGAGTGTGTGGGAAGGCATGTAAATCACACACATTCCCACACCCGCAGGCATCAGCAGCAAAAATGCCCTGTACTTTAACAGAGGTTGCCATTAATTCCTAATAGCACGCCCACATAACAGAAAATGCAAGGCATTTTTGAGTGCGCAAAACTGCATGGTGCCGCAGCACCATGTGGTTCTGTGCGGCTGCCCTGCGGGTGTGTTTTAGGAAAAGGGTCCAAGAAATTTTTCCCTGCATCTCCCACAGGTACAGCAGCCCTTTCATTTGAATGGGCTGCTGTGTTCATGCAAACACACCCACACAAAATGCAGAGAGTTGAACCTAGCCTTAGACTATACATGTTTTCACATCCATGCTATTTAAACAAAACATAGCAAAATGGATGACCATGCATCTGGTATGATCAAGCCTTTGCATTATTACAAGGTATTTGGGAAAAAAACAAGTATGTTGGCTCTGCTATGTGACAACACAAGATTTAATTTGGACTAATTAATTAGCAGTTTAATTTCTATAAACCTCACATGAATTCTAAGAGTGTGGCATATAATTCACTGTCAGCTGTCAAACATAAATAGCAGCATCCCTTGGTTTAATTCACAGCAGGGAACACAATGGCATTACAAAAAACAAACTATGTAAAGAGAAAACAATTTTCATCAGAATACCTGTCATGTGCAGCACTGAGCAAGATTAAACCTTTATCATTATTATGGCACAGGCTAGCTCTGCAGCACAGTAAACGCAGATTATGGGACCCATTAATTAACTTCCCTGCAGACTAACAGTCAGTAATTTATGTTAATTGCTATATGTAGTCGGTAGTGGGTATGCGTCTGTTAAGGGATGCAAGCCTCATTTATCTTCATCTGCTTGGTGTATCCTCTAATATATGTTATAGGCAGGAAGGAAGAGGCCTAGTAGTTGCTATGGCAACCTCAAGACTTGAAAAAGACAATGGTGATGAAAGATATTCTTCTTTACTTATAACTTGTCACCTTTCTTCACATACACACACCACCCATCATATTAATAGAGTGCAGCTATTGTTTTATGTTAATTCACTTGACAACTTATCACTTAGCTCATTTTCTGCTCTTACAATCACAGTGTTAAATCTAAATATTCCATACAATCTCACCCTAGTCTTAGCTGAAAACAAAATGATTTTTAAATATAAAAAGTTGGCTAGATATATTATTAGTTTAATACAGTAGTATTAATTGTATATCTGACAAAATATATTAGTGTATAAAAATAATAATTACAAGGCTATCAGCAAGGTTAGACAGGTATTCTTGCATTGCATTCCTTGCATGAAAAGTGAAAACTCAAAACTCTGTATTTGAAGTGTTGGAGCTTCTTTATCAGCAGAAAGCTATTCATATACATTAGGTTTTCACCAATTGAAATCTAGAACAATATAAACAGCAGCTGTTTGTGAGATGCAAATGATTGCAAAAACACATCCCTATAGGACCCCCATGTCCCCATGACTGACAAAAGTTTGGTCAGTTAGGTTGAATTTTTTTGACGGAACCAGGAGACTTATAGCTCTTTATTTTCAATTACATTTATGGTTTGAGGGCCTAATGTGTTTTCCACCCTTTAGGAACCAAGTCCAACACCTCCATCCCAAATAACTCTACTAAAATTATGTAGGGGATCTTATAATATTACAAAACTATCATTATGGAAAAAGCTTCGCTGGGGCTTTTATAAACATAAAATTTAACCTAAACTTACCTATACCAGGCAAATACCAGGTTCCCTTTACAGGAAAGACTTTAAGCAGACAATTCTTATCTTCCTTTCGAGCACCCAGATTTGTCTCCAGGACACCTAAGAAATACCTGCTACTTCTGGATGTAGGTCAACAAATGACAGTCCCCCTGTTTTCCCACAATTTTGCACTCTATGTGGTTGGATTTCTAAAGGCAAATAGGCTGTTCACTTTGCAAGGGAAATTGCACTTTGCCTTAGAACTTAGTGAATACGATGAAGCTTCACAGGAATTGATTGTTCAGAGGAAACTGCATCCCATATATATACTACAAGACATGAAAGAATTGCATACAAAAAGAGCTGGGATTTTTCAGGTGCCATTAACTTACGGCGCAACGTCACATACAATCCATACAGTTTATTAACCTCCCTGGCGGTATGATTATTTCAGATTTTTGGTGCTGAAAGCGGTACGATTATTTTGCATGAAAATTTGGCGTTTTATATTGTAGGCCTGTAATTCTTAGGAATAACTCCCTTAAATCTGTCAAAACAAGAGTCTAGTAGACATCCCGGGTATGATAAAGTTTGAAAAATTAAATTATAAATTATAATATAATAAATAACTATAAATAATAATCAAAAATAATAACGTAATAGTAATAACATTTATTCAATAATGTAATCAAACCAAAAACACTGAAATTTGCTCAGTTACAGAATTGTCCCTGTCGTCACTTTCAGTTTCTGATGATAAATTTCCCAAATATCAATAAATAATATAATATTAAATATTAAATTAAAAAGTTTGAAATAGTATGGGCCCTACAGATGATCTGAGAACAAAACTGTCTAAATTCCCTCAATAAGGATTCTTAATGTCCGGATGTTATATTTTGCGGTTTAAAAGTACGTTTTATTAGCATGGCGAAAGTCGTGGTTTTTAGACTTTATTAGTATGGCGGTCCCTCCAATTATTTGACATACCTAACATACACTGCAACGCGGCATTCAATTACCGTGGACTTTTTAGGGTCGAGAAAAACATACGTTAAGAAAGTACAG
>BLSH010233494.1:451647-471374 GCA_018402905.1 Glandirana rugosa | reverse complement strand
AGAAAGCTCCACATCTTTATTGCCCTGACAGTGAAAAACCCCCTATGCAGCTTAAGGTTAAACCGCTTCTCCTCCAATCTTATTGTGTGGCCCCGTGTCTTCTTACACTCCCTGAAACTGAATGTTTTTTTTCCTACACTGGGATCACCATTGAGGTATTTGTAAATTACTATCAAGTCCCCTCTCAAGCGTCTCTTCTCCAGCGAGAACAAGTTTAGTGCTTGTAGTCATTCCTCATAATTAAAGTCCTCCAGTCCCCTTATTAATTGTGTTACCCTTCCCTGGACTCTCTCCAGCATATCCCTCCTGAGGATTGGTGACCAGACATGGACAGAATACTCCAGATGTGGCCTGACCAGAGTTTTATAAAGTGTCAGGATTAAAGCTTTATCTCTGTAGTATATCCCCTTTTTAAGCATGCTAATATTCTGCCCGCTTTGGTAGCCGCAGCTTGACATTGCATGCCTTTGCTCATTCTGTCTTCTACTAGGACCCCCAGATCTTTTCTCCCCCCTAGTGAGTAGTTTGCATTTATATTTTTAGCCCCCAAGTGCGTTATTTTACATTTCTCCACATTAAACCTCATTTGCCATCTAGTTGCCCATCCCATTATCTTATTCAGGTCTTTCTGTAAAATGTTTATATCCTGATGTGAAGTTATTGCCCGGCTTATTTTTGTGTCGTCTGCAAAATCTGACATTGAGCTATTTATCCCATCCTCCATATCATTTATGAATAAATTAAACAGAATTGGTCTCAAGACAGAGCCTTGGGGTACCCCACTTACCACTCCAGACCAATCTGAGTACATGTTATTTATCACTACCCTTTGGACATGCCCCCGTAACCAGTTTTCTATCCAAGAACAAACTCTATGGTCCATGCCTACAAATCTGTTTGTAGATAAACCTCCCTGGCGATATGATTATGTCATATTTTTGCGTCTAAAATCGGTATATTGTTTCACATAGAAATGTGGCGTTTTATATTGTAGGTCTGTAATTCTTAGGAATAACTCTTAGGAATAACTCACTTAAATCTGTCCAAACACACATCCCGGGTATGATAAAGTTTGAAACACGAAATCATAAATTATAATATAATAAATAACTATAAATAATTTTCAAAAATAATAATATAATAATAATAAAATCTATTCAATAATGTAATCAAATAAAAAACACTGAAATTTGCTCAGTTGCAGAATTGTCGCTGTTGTCACTTTCAGTGTCTGATGACGAATTTCCCCAAAAATCAGTATCACTCAATTCTGCAAATGATTCTTATTTACTATCTCTGTTTTCTAGCTGATCAAAAACCACTTTTGACGTAAAGGACGCTTTTTGGATGCCATGGACATAATCAAGTTTCCAGGCAGAAAGAATGACATATATAATATAAAAGTGTATGCAGGGCACTGTACAAACCACTAGGGACAAAGGGGATGGGAAATGATTTGATACAGTAATGTAATCTTACAGAGTACAGTGTACTATATGTGTTGTGTGTGTTTCACTTTTTGAATTTGCCGTCTCCATGCGACACGATGCTCGCAGGGAACGGAGCCCGGAATCACAGTGAATCCGGCGGAAGACACAGACCGCTGACACAGCGGGTTGACATCGCTGGATCCAGGTGTCAAGGTAAGTAACGCTGCCTGGATCCAGCAATGCAATCCCGAGTGTGGCTCGGGGTTACCGCTTTTGACAGTGAAAATTAACCCCGAGCCACACTCGTGAATACCGCCAGAAAGGTTAAGCATTTATAGTGACTCTATCGAATGCTTTTGCAAAATCCAGATACACCACATCCACAGGCCACCCTCTACCTAGATGGCAACTCACTTCCTTGTTGAATGTTAACAGATTGGTCTGGAATGACCCTTCATAAACCTACGCTGATTACTACTAATGATACTATTTTTATCAGCAAATTTCTTGTATATAGTCCCTTATCATCCCCTCCAATAAGTTACCTACTATTGATGTTAGGCTGACTATTTTGATGGTAATCCCATTAGTAGCAAGTCCCCTATTATCCCAAATGTTATACTTCATGTGTTATTCTACACATTAGCTTATGTTGTCAATTAGGGCCCATCCAGGCCTCTCCAGGTGTTGTGAGAACATGCACTGCAATGGCATTTATCTCCAATGGCATCCCAATTCATTAAACCAACACACCTCTGACATACAGGCATTGTGGTGCACTGTGTCAGAAAAAAATGTGCATGCCTATTCCATTGGTTGAACTAGATGAACTTATGTCGTTTTTAACCTGACTAAAGCCCAGTGCACACTATAATAAAAATTGAATGAATGATCATCCAGTTTTCCTCAATGTTTCACAGCAGGTTGAAACTGACTATGGTACTCATTTTACAAACATTTTCATACAACAAAGGCTTTTTGTTGTTGTTTCTGATTATGCGCAGTCTTTCCTATCTGATTTTTGAAATCCTTAGGAAAACGGTACACATTAAATGAAAATGATTAGTTCTGTTCACATTCGAGAAAAATTTTGGAGTCTTTTCCTTTGGAAATCTTCATTTGGAAAGTCTGAATTGGATGTCGAAAGTTGTGTACATAATTTACGAAAATTGAAAAATCATACCTCGTACTGAATTTTTCTTCCATCTTTCTCATAGTGTGTACCCCACTGAACTATATAACCATGGGGTTGATTTACTAAAACTGGAGGGTGCAAAATCTGGTGCTGCTCTGCATAGAAACCAATCAGCTTCCAGGTTTTATTTTTAAAGCTTAATTGAACAATCTGAAGTTAGAAGCTGATTGGCTACCATGCACAGCTGCACCAGATTTTGCACTCTCCAGTTTTAGTAAATCAACCCCAGGTCTGAGTATTGGTCTGTTCTGGTGCTTTAATGCAACAATGTAGACAGATGAAAAAAATGCACATGTGTTAATGCCCTGGAACATACATGTCTGAATAGACCCTTACTTTCCGGCAGTAATAATCTGCATTTTTGTTCCCATGAAGCAACCATTCTCATCCAGGGTTCCGGGCTCCTCCAGAGAAGTTCTTTAAGCTGTGGCTGATTGACCTTCACTTTAATGCTGCCTGCATAGTTCCATTGCCAACACCACTTGGCAGAGCTTTTTAGCTGCCTAGTCACTGCCTAGTCACCGCTGTAATGGGGAAGTATTGCCACTGGCCATCATTGTAAGGGACATTCTCCCCCTGCCCCCCCCCCCCATTAATTTGTTTTAGCAGGAATTCCCAGAGTTCTGGGGTAAAAATGTTGAGAAAGGCTGCCATAGGTTTTACACAGCAGAAATAAACAGTTTCATCTGTTTATATGTTTTACACAGATAGAGAATCCGGTAAGAGGGTATAATATTATAACATTAGTGATAGAAAGCATGTAAAGCATGGATATCAGATGTGCACTCATTATATCATAGGGGAGGTGTGCTCGTAAATGGTCAGAGTTAAGTTCTATTAAAAAAAAAAAAAAAGTTCAAATAACACTTTCTGGCATTTGTTGAAAATTATTCTTTGAGCAGCTTATATAAAAGTAGTGCACAGAAAGCTTTTGCCAAACATTTGTAAAGCTTTAAGCAAACGTTTAGCAGCTTTATTGAAGCCTTTAAAGAAAACTTCAGATCCAGTTTGAGGATGTAATACAAAGATTTTAATGGGAATGCTGACTGCCACTTGAAACAGGCAATTAGCAAGCTGTTAACAAGTTTCAAGTAGTAGTAGCTTGTTAAATGTGACAGCGAGCACCTGAAGCGGAATTCTTTAGGGCTTTTGAGGGCTGAAATACAACTTTAAGATAGGGAGTGCTTTAATAATTGCACCAGCACACTGTGGTACTATTCTATTTAAATGGCACCCCACTGTACTAAGGTAATGCAGCTCTTACACAAATGTTTTACCGCACAGGAGAACACATGGTGACCCTCTACCATGCATTGTGGTGGCGGGCGTTAGAAAGAATGCTGCATGTGCATTGTTTTGGTCTGTTCTTTTGCATTGGAAGCCCATTATAAATGAATGAGGTGCCTTTATGCAATGCACAGTAGCGGGCAGGAGTTAATGCAAAGCATAGGAATGGAGGAATACACTGAGGAAAATTATAAACGCAACACTTTTGTGTTTGGCCCTATTTATCATGAGCTGAACTCAAAGATCTACGACCTTTTGTCTGTACACAAAAGGCCTCTTTCTCTCTAATATTGTTCACAAATCTGTCTAAATCTGTGTTAGTGAGCACTTCTCCTTTGCCGAGATAAGCCACCCACCTCACAGGTGTGGCATATCAAGATGCTGATTAGACAGCATGATTATAGCACAGGTGTGCCTTAGGCTGGCCACAATAAAAGGCTACTCTAAAATGTGCAGTTTTATCACACAGCACAATGCCACAGATGTTGCAAGTTTTGAGGGAGCGTGCAAGTGGCATGCTGACTGCAGGAAGGTCCACCAGAGCTGTTGCCCTTGAATTGAATGTTCATTTCTCTACCAGAAGCCGTCTCCAAAGGCGTTTCAGAGAATTTGGCAGTACATCCAACTGGGCTCAAAATCGCAGACCACATGTAACCACACCAGCCCAGGACCTCCACATCCAGCATCTACGCCTCCAAGATCATCTGAGACCAGCCTGCCGTACAGCTGCTGCAACAATTGGTTTGCATAAGTGTATGAATCCAGTCTTAAAATCAAACTCCAGGAAAAAAAGACTTGTAATTATGGGTGTCCCATTCACAAAATGCAAGGGGGACAATTTACTAAAACTGATGCACACAGAATCTAGTGCAGCTGTGTATAGCTTCTAGGTTTCATTTTCAAAGCTTAATTGAACAAGCTGAAGTTAGAAGCTGATTGGTTACTATCGGAATCTGTGTACACCAGTTTTGGTAAGTCTCCCCGTAGGTGTTTTGTGATTAGAGAAGGGGAGATTGTGATGTTCATACACACCTCCTCCTTTCACAGATTACCCTCTACTCTGTGAAAAGAGTACAAGATGTTTGGTGAATGGAGTTGGTGTACAGCCATTAAGTTGCTATGATCAATGTAGTGGAGTCAGGACTGTAAGATTCTTGCCAGAGGTTCACAGTAAGGTCACTTTCACACTGGGGCGTTTTTCAGGCACTTTAGTGCTAAAAATAGTGCCTGTAAAGCACCTGAAAAACACCCTCCAATCCACCCCAGTGTCAAAGCCCGAGTGATTTCACACTGGGGCGTTGTGCTTGCAGGACGGGAAAAAAAGACCTGCAAGCAGCATCTTTGGGGCGGTGCGGGAGCGATGTATACACTGCCCCTGCCATTGACATGAATGGCCAGCGCTTCCGAAGTGGCTGAACACCGCTTCAGAAGCACAGCACGCTGGTGATTTTAACTCCTTTTAACCCCTCCTGGGGGTTAAAAATGCCCCGCTACCACCCGAATAGCGGCGCCAAAGGGCCCCTATAACAGCAGTAAAGCGCAGCTAAACCCAGTGGCGCTTTACCGCTACCACCCTCACGCCCCAGTGTGAAAGTAGCTTTACAGTGGTATCTGGACACTCATGATAGGCACATGCTGATGTATATTAAAACACATGGGATCAAATGACTCTTCCAGCTGAACCAATTGGGATACTGAGATTGAGGATTTGTTCTTCCATGTGCATGCTCCAGATTGGTCATCCTCACCTTATCTTAAAGCAGACCTGCGGTTTAAATATGAAAAAGTACAGGTTCACTTTAATTCCTCCCTTATCATCAACACATTCTCATCTTTCTATACTCCCTTGTATAGCTGCCATGATCACAAAAAATACCTTGTACTCTCAGGTATGGAGGAACATGGGGCTTACTCTATCTGACTATTGCTTGGTGTTTGGACCACCGCTGTAACTTGAGGAAGATCATAGGTTCTCTTTCACTATTTAGCAAACCTTTACTACAGAGTGAACATAGAGGCTGATTTACTAAAGGCAAACAGACTGTGCACTTTGCAAAGCGCAGTTGCCCTCTGCAAGTGCAGTTGCTCCAGAGCTTAGTAAATGAGGTAAAGCTTCACTTTGCAAAGAACACCCAATCACATGCAAGGGAAAAAAATGTATTGTTGCTTGCACATGTTTGGATGAGGTAGTCAGTAAAGCTTTTGCTCATTTACTAAGCTCTGGAGCAACTGCACGTGCAGATAGCAACTGCACTTTGCAAAGTGCACAGTCTATTTGCCTTTAGTAAATAAACACCAAAGCCTGGATCCACACTGTTCCATGTACATTTTCCAGTGTGTTGATGGGCATTGGTAATGTGCATTTCGGATGGGCCCCTAATGCATGGCAATGCAGTAACAATGTGTCTGACCCACAATAACACATAGATGTGAATATATATGCCCTGAGAATACAGAATACTTTATTAATCCCAAAGAGAAATTGGGAAATTGTTGGTCTGTAAATACACATTGAGAGCCCATATAAGGTCTAAAACAGTGTGCAATGTCAGTGTTAGGGAAAAGTATGAATCGGTGCAAAAAATTCAGTATAGGCCCCATATTTAAATCTCTAGAAATTAAGATATACCAAGTGGTCCATTAATAAAAACGGAACTTTAAAAAAATGTTTTGTGCATATTTAATGAAAATATGATCTTGGTCCCAAACATCTCTATTGAATAGTAAAAGTAAGGTCACTCATATTTTTCAGCTGTGTATTTATATTAATGGCTGCTGTAAAGACGGTGCTGCCTAATCCCAATAAATAGATGGCCAGTACACATGAGCAGTTTTCAGGTTATGTAATCTGCAGGCAAATTTTGGTCACTAAACAGGTCAAATTAAGCTATATTTCTTCAAAACGAATTTAGCCTTCCGTTTACAGCACACTTTCGTCAACCTTCATGGAAAATCTGTTTATTTTATGTACATACCTTTTTAAATGTCCAGAAAATGTACAGCAATCAGCAAAGGAAACAGTCCCTCTCCCCAAGAAGTAGTGAATCTAGAACACAAATAACAGGTGGCCATTTATTATTTTTGCTGTTACAATGCAGAAAATGGACATTTCTAAAACAAATGGACATAGAAGAGATATATTACAAAAGAAATGTACCAACTGGTACTCTGGGCAACATTTCTAAGGCCCTAAACACATGGGCATTGTTTAATCTTACCTTGTAAGAATCTAAAGCTTAAAAGGCATTATTTTCAATAGGAATTTATAAAGCATTTAGGAAGCTTTGAGCAGTGATCTTGAAGCCATTTAAGTTAAACCCCAGTCTTTTTTCTTCTTACTTTTCCTCACTCAATCAAAAAAGAAAAAAAAAATTGCCAAATATACTTACCCTTTCCACGCTCCATCAGCAGGTAGGAGGGCATGGATGAAATGTTGGTGTTCCGCTTTAAAGCATCCATCAGCTCCAGTCTGGGAGTGCTAAAGACAGATCCTGGGAGTGATGACTGTTAACAAGCTCTAAAGATAACCTGGCATCAGAACATAAATTTCAATAGCTGTCTTCCCATAAAATTTTGTTCATTTAACACATTTTATGCGTGTTATTTACCTAAACAAGTTTCCTTTGTGTAGAGATCTTTTGTGCCAGTTCTTTTGGTGCCCCTTTTGCTACAATATATTCCCACTGAAACCGAAACTCCCATTTTAAAATTAGGCATTTACTTATCTAGGAATGCCTTGTTTCACATGAGACACTGTTGTGTAAAGTTCTCTTCCACCCATTTTCTATACACTAAACGTGACACTATCAAGAAGACTGAAGAGCTTGCAGACATCATTTTGCCACAACTGTTAGCTGTTCACATGAAAGTAGAACTTTCATCAAAACATTGTTTCCGGTTTGAAGTAGGGAAAGGTTAGACAGGATTTTGTTTTTGCTGTCTGGGCATCTGATGCAAAAATCCACCTTCACTTTTTGTCTTGGTGACCATTATTACTTGGAGGAATAGTACAGATGAAATACAAAAAATTATAGTTGTCACCAGGACAGCAATAGAAAGGAATTCTCCCAATGGCAATTTTCCTGTTGTGTGAAAACTGTCAGATGTGGGATTTTTCCTTTTTGGTCCATTTCTTCTCACTTTCTGCTGTGTTTTCCCAGTATAGGAAGTGAGGGGAAGTTTTCCAGTTGGGGACAAAGACAGAAATTGCAGAGGATTCAAAATTAAAAAAAAAAAACACGTAGCTGTAGTTCTTCTTTAAGTCTCAGTAAATTCAAATGTTGTATAAGGCCCCTTTCACACATGCGGAATATTTGTTTCATCAGTCCACTCACGTTTTTTCAAAGAGAAAACAGATGAAGTTTACATAAATTGCTCATCAGTTTTTACATCCACTACCGATGCAGAAATGGACCGTTTTTCTTATGTTCCTTATTTTTTTATGGAACAAACAAATGGTCTGTATGTGTGAAAGGGGCCTAAGAATTAAAGTGGATGTAAACTCACCACTCACCCAGTATAAACTAATGGCACAGTATTCATTTATATGTACATGCAAGCCTCCTGCATGTATCCCTACCTTGCAAATGTCACCCCTTTCAGCAGTAGCAGCCTTGCAAAACACTGGGAACAATGTGTGGCTCTCTTTTCTGGAGTTCGGTGTGTGGAGTTGTGATGTCACAAAACTCCCCACCCACCTCTACACTCTCACACTTTGCTATTCTTGAGTTTTGAGAAACATCTAGTCAAAACTCAGGAAGGATACCACATGACTTCAGCATGCCCAATCATGCTGAGGTGTGGAGCAGCCAATCCTGGGACAGTTGGAAGGGGGAGTGTGAAGCTTTCTCTGCTCCATGCAGGAGATAAGGAAATGACCCGTCACTCACACAGCATGGTTAGAAACAACTCCTATTTCTCCCTTAGTCGGTCTTTCTCTTAATGAAAAAAGATAAGGGGATTACTCAGAGCGGGATTAACTCTACATAGCAAGACTGGGCACAGATGACATGATATCCTCTCCTGTACAAGGTAAAAGTCTCAGTAAATTGTTTTTTCGGGTTTACATCCCCTTTAAGTAAGATTGGACATTTTATTGTCAGCAGTTTCAAACCTGGGATCCTGGCAGACAAGATGATATTCTTCCAAATTACTCAACATATGTGTCAAGGTCAGAGTTTCCATTTGACCTCCACAGCAAGATGATCTAGTGGTAATCAGCTCCATGTGATGCTCAAGGCTAAGAGCTACATGTACATGTGCACAATGTAGCAGTGACCAATTACACACAACTGGAGAATTGAGTGATCACGTGTGATTAATTGCTACTGCTTGCTACTTGTGTAGTTAACCCAATAGTTACCCATCAACTATCAACAATTAATCACTAGTAATCTTAGTGCTATAAAGCTGAAAAGGGAAGATATGGATCTCGTTAAGAGAAATGGATATCTTCTTTATATTGCATATAAATGCGCCATGAAATGAAAACAACAAATTCACCTTTCAAGTGCCATATGCACAGCAGATCATACATTCCTTATTCAATGTTCTAGGCCAAGGTTTGTTAGATCCTGGGGGTATGGGAATCAAACAAATGGGCTATGGGATTGAATCTATGATTCATACAAATGAAGTAGGATTCTATGGATTATTGAACCTGAAATCAAAGTTGAGAAATCAACTTGATGTGTCAGATGTCATGCATGTAACATTGTCAGTAACCATCTCAATTCCAGGTTTTGATTCAAGCTTTTCCTATTACCATCTTTTGAAGGCATGCTTATACTTAGTAGTAATGGTGATGATAATGAGTTTGACATTCTAGAAGAGGGCACAGGGACATATTGGGCAAATCATTGGGGGTCTGTAAATGTAAAAAGATTAGGAACCACCACCGCAGACCTACTTTCTATGGAATCGCTGTTTGTTTCTTTTTCTTATTAAGCATGAGAATGGAAAAATAGGTAAAGAAATGTGAACATGTCCTTGCAGATAAAACAGCCAGACCGTTATGACCTGCAACATATCTTCATTCATAACTTGATATGCAATTTCAGACCTTAATACTGAATCTTCTCTGTTGTTAATATTTAACTAAATTTACACATTCAAGTATAACTTGGAATGGGGATGCTGAACACAAATATTGTGCTGTCATTCCTAAACTCGTTGCTGGATGTCATGCTGATCCTCCAGCATCACCAGTTGGTAATTTAGAACACACGCGCATGCTGTGAGTTCCGATTTCAGCAGTTGCATAGTTGTTCTTGGTCAGTGGTTATCAAAGTGGATATGCTCAATAAAATCCCTGTGACAGCCAAGCAGCCAATATTTGCATCAGGGGTCATGGATGGTATCAGAAGTATTTCTAGAACAGGTTGCCTTTTATATTTAGAATAGTTTTTGACAGCTGCCATGCACTCACCAAACAGGAAAGCCTTGGTAATGGGGCACAATGTGACAATAAAACAATAACTTTTTTTTTAAACTCTGGTAATATATGACTCTGTTCAACTGAGTGAATGCAAATGAGCTCCACTGCAGTAAAATATGTGAAAGTACTAATCTGTCAGACCGATGCCAATCTCTGACTACTGCATCCCCTGGTACGCAAAACTGGCAAATATCAGAATGTTGTTTAAATTTAGAGGTAATCTGTATTCAGAAATGCCATGTCTGCTATAACAATCAATGCCACTGAAGTGCTGCTGTGAGCTAATATCCTAATCAAAGCAATTATGATACATTTGCTTACTGGCTTTACTTGGATCCTTACCACCATTCCATTCTCACAACCAAAATGAATACGTGCTTTCTCATGAGTACTTTCTACATATTTTATTGCAATTTTAATATAAAGACTTCGGTGTGTTTTATTCACTCGTGCAAAAGATACCAACAAAATAAACTTGCTGTAATTAAAGTGAGCCAGTGCTTTGCCCATGTAGGGATAAGCAATATGTTGATTTAATGCAAGCGTGTCAGAGTAGGGTTTTATGGGTTGTATGCGATCCCCTAACTTTTTCTTTGCAGTCCTCAGTGGTTTAAGGATAAAAATATATGCCCACAGCTGAACTCTAGTTGATAATATCTAGTTGATACATCATTTTAAAGCTAAATGTTTCTGGAAATGTTAATGGTCCTTTTCCCTGGGAGGAGATATTGTATCTGTCAGTTTTTGCTGTAGTATTATATTTCACATTTTTTTTTAAATTGAAGTGGAGCTTCACCCAAAAGGGGAAGCTTCGCTTGTCTCCCTCCTCCCCCCTCCGCTTCCACATTTTGTACCCGCTCCCATTTCTGACTCAGTTCGCCGTGGAGAACTGAGCCGGAAATTTGGCCCACTCCTTCCCTCGCAGACGGCCCATTCACAAAGTGGAGCGCACTTCGCGCATACAGTATTTGTAGCTGCTGACTTTTAATTTTTCTTTGGGGGGGGGGCCTGGAGCTCCTCTTTAAGTAGGTGCAGCCGTCGACATATTTATACCCAATTAAAGATTTAGCCCTCTCAGTTTGACCCACTGTTTCATCTGAATTTGACATGCCTTGTTTAATACAAGCCCCATTAGCCGCATATACTTACATTAGCTATCTATCTCCTGCCATTCTGTTCTGCAGCTAGGAGAAATTATGTTAACCCTGTGTAAGCTTGAAGTTGAAATCTCAAGCTTACACTGGTCTAATGACTGTCTTCTCAATCCATGTGACACTGCTGGTTGCCCAGTCGGTAAGTTAGCAAGCATCAGCTCCTTTACATGGGAGGAAAGGAGTCACATGTTCCCAATACACAGACAGACCTTGTGTTTTCCCTGTCTTCTAACAGCAGAGCAGAGCAACACGGAAGCAAAAAGGAACTAAAGGTGTGCACTGCATCTAGCGCAGCCATTGATTTGATCTTGTTGCATGGGCAAAGCACAGGTTCGCTCAAGGTCAAAATCTCCACTAGGACACAGTAATTGCACAATTATGTCCCAGTAAACAGCGATTTTTCTGTTAAAAAGCTCTACGTGTTTTTTATTTTTTGTCAAATGTAGCCCCTCTAAAATGTGCCCAAGGACACAATGGGGACTAATTTACTTAAGGTGAGCATACTCTTGAAGCAATGGTATTTTGCCTGCTTCTCACTTTTGGCAGAATCATACCTGTTTACCTGCCAAAAAAATTATACCGGTCTTTTTTTCTTACCACCCTGCAAGGTGCCTTTGAAAATGAATGGCAGCTCATTAACTCCATGTATTATGGTACAGCACACACATATAGGAAAACATAAACATGTGATGTGGCCTAAACAATTATGCAATGGCATCTGCCATATTTCTATCCTGTGAGTTTGCATGTAAGTTCAAAATAAGTTTAGAAAAGTTCAATATTTCTAACTTTCAGCTTTCAATTTTCAGGGTTTAAAATTGTGTTTGATTAAAGAATCTCAAGAGAAAAGTGCTTCTTTGAAAATAATACAAGTTTTTGTAGCCATCAAAAGTTTGCACATAAAGTCAAATTCAATCAAAGTATGATATAGAATATTTAGATACCAAAAATAGTTTACAAACTTTTTTCCACTTTTACTTAATTAGAATGTCCGCTCCAAAGCAAGGCTTCACGCACACACACAGCCCATCACCATTTATGATGAAGTCTATTTTTTTTCTTCCAAGTCAGCTGGCAGCAAGCTCAATCTGGCATTTATTCATGAGCATGTGTGCTTTCAGAGTGTGATATCATGAATATTAATTATGGTTCAACTAAGGTATTACAAAAAATAAGAAAAGATATTTAATTGTTTATCACAGACTACAGGTGTTATCCACATCTTATTAAAGAAAGTGGCAGCACAGTGGTTAAATGGTTAGCACTTCCCCCTGGCAGCACCAGAGCCGTTGGTTCAAATATTAGTCACGGCACTACCTGCCTGGAGTTTGCATGTTCTCCCTGTGCCTGTGTGGGTTTCATAGTAAGTAAGGTTGAATAAAGATGCTAGTCCATCCAGTTCAACTTGTGTGTCAATGTCGATAATCATTTCACATATCCCTGTATGTTGTGTTTACTAAACTGCATGTCCAATAGTCTTTTAAAACTATCGATACTCCCTGCTGACACCACCAACTGTGGAAGAGAGTTCCACATCCTTTTTGTCCTGACAGTGAAAAACCCCCTACGCAGTCTCATTGTGTAGCCTAATGTCTTCTTACACTCCCTGAGCCTAAAAAGTTTCCTTCCTGTGCTGGGATCACCATTGAGGTATTTGTATACCACTATCATATACCCTCTCAAGCAACTCTTCTCCAGAGAGAATACGTCAATTGCTTGCAATCATTTCCTCTGGGAAATTCCTCCCGGTTTCTTCCCACACTCCAAAGACATGCTGGTAGGTTAATTAACTCCTGTCTAAATTAGCCCTAGTATGTATGAATGTGAGTTAGGAACCTTGGATTGAGGGCAGGGACTGATGTGAATATATAATATATATGTAAAGAGCTGTGTAAATTGTTGGTGCTATATAAGTACCTGTTATAAATAAATTCACAGCTTCTTTTTTAGTTTTAGATAGTTTTAGAGTACTGAGGAATACAACCCCTGTCTGTGCCCCCACTGGGGAGATTCTCCCTCTCTATTTTTGTTGGCGGCCATTGTCAATAGGACAGAATATGAGGAAACATTCATAATTGGAAAGGTTTCCTTTCACTTCTTGTGTTTACAGGGCAGAAAGTGAAGGACAAAGTGAAGAAACATTTAACCCTTGTTCACATTGAACACAGCTTTGGAATCGTGCAACTTCATCTGAAATTGCACAATTTCAAAGCCGCATTTCAGTGCAACTTCGGGTCCGATGTGAAAGACATATGTGCGGCTTCATGCACAGATGTCTATTGAAATCACACCCAAAGTCACCAAAAGTAGTGCAAGAACTACTTTTGCAAATCGGTGCAGCACCACAAAGTCAGTGTTGCACCGATTGTAATGGTACCATTGCTGGCAATAGGCAGCGACCTGTCAAATTGCGTGACAAATCGCTCCAATGAGGACGAGGGCTTAGATACTTTAGATATACTTCAAGTGGCTTTAGTGATTTATTTTTCTTTACTGACAAACTTAATGCTTTTCACCTATTCTATTCCTACTTCTAAACTTACTAAAAAGATATATTTATAGGTAAAATGTGAAATAGTTATAAAAAAAATTACTCCCAAACTGTAACATTTGATCAAAGATAAAATATAATTGTAAGCACTATTAGAATGTATGGTACAAAAGAGCTGTGTAAGATAACTTCTTAGCATTTTATCAGATTTAATAGCTGGCCTTGGGGGACATCTGAGTTACTGAGAAGATTTGGCAATCACAATTTGAAACCTGTAAAATCAGCTTCAAACAGCACAGAAAAAGGAATTTGAAGTCATTTTTTCAGGTTGTTCTTTGATAAAACTCAAAAAAAGATTCACTCAAATTAACTATGGAAAAATATGCAGAAACGCAAACGGAGGCAAACACTTTTCTCAGCAGTAGATGAATTCATTGTGGTGTTTGCATATAACAGCAAACATGGAAAGACACCTGCTTTTTTACTAGCTGTTACTTTTTTTTATTTTACTTTTTTCCTGGTCAATATGTCTCGCTTGGATTAGAATTCGAGCAACATATTTAGTAGACAACATATTTAGTAAACACTGCAATGCTGGTGCAAAAATGAAAGGAAAACTTTGCTTTTAATATAAACTGTGTTCATATTTGGGTAGAGCTTAGATACAAGTCCTTACTGTTGTAGACTCTCTAGGCAGAGATTATAGTCTCCAAGAAGTCCTGTTCATGTGTAAGAGCAGAATCGGAGAAGAATACGGACTTCATTCTCCATAAGAAGCTGGACGCAAAAGGATATAAAAAGATGGACATACAAATCACCTGGTTCTGGGCAGTCCTCAACATATGGACACTGTTCTTCTTTATCTATTACCCCATGTAATGTTAATGGGGAGTTTGATATCCCAGAAAGCAAGCAATTGTGCTGCAAGAGAAAATGACTTGCTAAGCTATTGCTAGACTTGCCAGGCTTCACAAATGTGTTGCACAATTGTAGCAAGTCCGTACTGCATGACTCCAGATCAACTTCTTTGCAAGCATCCTGCAAGTTCTGGTTCAGTTATGTTGTGCAGCAGTCATCCCACCACAGGGGTCACTGTGGCTGAATTTCAATGCAGTAGACTTGCATATAATGTATAGAACTGTAATATAATTAACATGTTTTAACACCTACTCCTTTATTCATTTTTTAAAGTGATAAAAAAAATGCACAAATATGGCAATAAACTATGAAACTTACTATTTTCATGAAAAAAAAAACTATAAAGAGATATAAAATTATTGTTCGACAAAGCCGAATGTAGTGACGTGTTAGGAGTGTATAAAGAGTAAGTTCAGATGAATGGGAATTGTGAATTATGGATGCAGGTTTACATGACCAAACACTTCCTGGATTCCGAGCATGCGTGTTTGCACTTACAACTTTTGGTTGTTCAACTTCTGTACACACGAGCCAATAATCGGTCAACTCCTTGTTGGCCAGCACAAGTTTTCAAGTCTCGTTGTCCAACTTCTGTTGGGCGACTATTGGAAATCGGCTGTAGAATCGTGCTTACACACGATCAGATTTTCGGGGACGACCGTTGTTGACCAACCATCGGACTGTGTGTACGGGCCTTTAGACAAAGTGGGGAGATTTATTAAAACTGGAGCACTCAGAATCTGGTACAGCTGTGCATGGTAGCCAATCAGCTTCTATCTTCAGCTTGTGTAGTTAAGCTTTGACAAAAAAATGGAAGCTGATTGGTTTCTGTGCAGAACTGCACCATATTTTGCAGGTTTCAGTTTTAGTAAATCAACCCCAATATGACTGCTCAGTGAGCTATTTGGCAACATTACTGGAAAAACGGTGAGGATGCTTTCCTATGAAAGCAAAAATATTGCAGCAGCTTCTGCAGAGCCTACTTGTTGCGATATTCCCCAGCACATGGGGGCTAGGGACCATTTGCAGTACAGAATTACTGCGATCAATGCTATTGTTTTTTTCTAAGATGGCTAAATAGTAAGACATCTCTTGTATTCTAAGAAATCGTGTGTATTCTAAGATATTCTACCTTACTTCCTTTACCAGCAACAACAGACTAGGAAGGGAGGAGAAATCAGGCAACAATTAAATCCAATAAAAAGAACAAAACCAATTTAGCAGATTCCTCCCATACTTTAATCAAAATGGAAAAAAAGTTTTGTCTAGAGTTTCACTTTAATAATATGTTCTTCTTATACAGTGAATCTGAAGGTAGCTTCATCTGAGCAGTCAAGCTCACAATATCATTTTAATACTTGGGATACATAAAACTTGACTTGCCCAAGGTTATGCAGGGGGTAACAAAAGGATTGGGCCCTACTGTCCAGCAAGGTCACCCTTGCCATTGATTTATAGAGAATATTAATGTAATTTCTGACACTGCTAGGCAGTAGCAGCCAGACTTCCTATTCTGTGGAATGCTACAGTATGTAAAGAATACTGTCTCACTACTGGAAATGTACAGCTTTTTACTATAAATACACAGTATCAGAGCCCGGATGTCTGGAAATACCAAGTAGGGTGGTCACACAGTGGGTTATTTATTAAACCTGGAGAGTGCAGAATCTGGTGCAGCTCTGCATAGTAACCAATCAGCTTCCAGGTTTTATTGTCAAAGTTTAATTGAACAAGCTGAAGTTTGAAGCTGAATTGGCTACCATGCACAGCTGCCCCAGATTCTGAGTAGACTAGTTTTAGTAAATCCCCCACAAAGTGGCAAGGTACTCCTCTCTTAAAGCGGAGTTCCACCTTATTAAAAGCCAGCAGCTACAAAAAGTGTAGCTGCTGACTTTTAATAATCGGACACTCACCTGTCCCAGGCTCCAGCGATTCAACCACCCGACGCTTCGCTCTTCTCCCCCTCCCCTTGGCGGCGTCGACATCACAAGTGCGGGCGCCCCCGGCTTTGGCTTCAAAGCCGGGCGCTCACTGCGCATGTGTGAGTCACGCTGCGCACTGTGAATGGCTGGTGTATCTTCTGGGACCTGTGACATGTCCCAGATGATTGCCGGGTGGGAGGGGGGGAAGGTGAACTTCCTTCCGGCTCCGTGGAGCCAGGAAAGGAAGTGGGACCTGGGACCCTGTGAAAACAGGGTCCCCGCCCCCACCCAAAAAAATGTCAGGGGGTCACCATCACTTAAAGCGGAAGTTCCACATTTGGGTGGAACTCTGCTTTAATTCTCTTTTAACCATGTTTTATGTAAGTCTGCAAAAAATAATTTGTATGACACTTGGAATGTATTTATTTATTTAATGAATATTGGTCAGAAATGAGTAGCAAACAAATTTGGTATCACCGAGACTATATCATATACATATAATCGCTAACTTTTTTTCTGGGGCCTGGAGACTGTCAGTACAATACAATATCAAATGAGAAGAGCAACCAACCTGTTAAGCATTTAACGGAGTAAAGGTGCCCCTTTTCATGGGCTGGGGTGGATCTGTTCTTAAAAGGTGGGTAGGATTGTGTTTTTGGAGTAGTATGTGGTAAGTGATGGAGGAAGAGAGGCGATACAGAGAGAGCTCTGGGTTTGCATGCTTTCTCCTATGGGGGGAGAGATTGGGGAGCAAGGCCCTGAGGTTCAGATAGTTTAGGAAGCAGTAAAATGCAATAGTTGGGCTTCTGATTCATTTGAACTATGTTAGTACAGTGACCTTCTTCCTTTTGCATTGCCTGAACCGGAAAGACAATATTTTCATCATGAAAATAAATGTGTTAGTTGAAAATGTTCTGATAATGTCTTGTGCCATTACTATATTTTTGGCCAGGTAATAATTACTAGAGAAGTTCAGTAAATTACTATAAAGTGAAGTAGGACTCTATACTGAAACTCCACCCAGGTAGTAGCTGATCGATACTATATTATTGAATTTGAAGACCTAAAGCTAATTTGTAAAATGTGCTGGCATGCTATGACTCACAGCGCTCGTTACCCCAAAACTTCATATTCCTGATATGTGCCTGCTGTACCATGTACTTGTATGAGAAAGTATCCTGTTCTCTTTGTATTGCTTACTTTGTGTGAAATCCCTGGTGTTCCTGTTAGTCCCTCTGCTTTCCTATAAAATTCCTAGCTATGCTGGGAACTCAGTGTGCTCTCCTCCAATGATCAGACTTGTTCTGACACGCCCTCCTGCACAGCCGTTCAGTGGGAAGCTCAGTGTTCTGCTGCTTCTCCTTCCCTAGCTCTTATGCAGCTGATAACAGAGGGAACAGAGGTAAGGTGATCACTTATAAAAAAAGGGAAAGGTATTTATAATGTATATTTATATCTATACAAAAATGTTTTGCCTTTCATTTCTATTTTAAACGAAATGGGTTGTTTTACAAGGTGAGTGTTTACAATCACTTTAAGTCCAATAGGGTACATGCCACTCCATAGATTGTCTCTTTAATTTACATCTGACAGTTTTATGGAGCTTCGGGAGTACAGCTATTGCTACATTCCTGGAGCTCGGACAGGAGATACGCTGTCTTCTCACATACAGCAGATCTGTTTTCTCATCCTATCAGTAAGTCCCTTGTCAGCACATTTACATCATTTACATTTAGCACACCTTATTGGAGGTCAGTTTGATTGCTGCTGTATAAAGATCACAAGAGGCTGATACCATGTCAAATCTAGATACTTACTGCTTGCAGTTAAAAAAATACAGTATATACATGTAATAATTTATGATTGGATACCTAACTTTAATTTAATTTGCAATAAAAACATGTTTAATTTAATTTGCAATAAAGTCCATGTTTAATTTGCAATGGTTTAACTGTTCACTACTTAATCATTAACAAAAAAAAAAAAAAGATATGCTTTCCGGTGAGCTTGAGGGCTTGTTCATGCTTGCGGCAGTCCTTGCCATCCCTCTGAAAAGTGATGCGCAGTGGATGGCTGTTAATAAGTTCCAGGGCATTGACTCATTAGTCAGGATCAGGTTTACTGCTCCAGAACTAGTCTATGATATATAAGTTAGGAAATGGGCTATAGGGAGTTTCATTACAGCCTGTTATACTTTTTTTTTTTGGCTTTGTAAAGGTTTTTCTTTAAAATGTGTGTTGCTAAGGGTACATGTAAATCCTTTTGCAAGTCATACAGCAGGCTCCAATGACTCACACTGAGCTTTATTTATCAGATTCAGAAAGTTTCCCAGTCTGTTGCTTCATGGCAGCCAATTATATTCAAACATCCACTTCAAAATGATAATTAGAAAATAAGCTTTGAATGCGATTAGTTGTTAAGGACGTCTCTCAGAAACCATGATAAATAGTGCTAACCAGCTTCTGTATTTTCAGTACAATAATATTATAATGCCCATTCCTACAAGCCATTTTTGTAAATCAAAACATCTTTATAAACAATTGATAGGTTATCTCAAAGAAAATAACTGTATATCATATTTTAGATGATTAACTAATAAAGATCCCCACGCAAAAAAATGAGTATGGCACTTCCTGTCCAGTGAGAGAAAGCAGCTTTTGCTTGCTATACCTATCATTGCCAATTAGGTTGCCATGAATAACTGAATAAAGCCACCCTTTCCTCCCGTAACTTTATTATTTAATTATAGTATGCAGTGCAAGCTTCCAGTGCAGTGAGGTTGAGATGATATGAACAAGGGAGAGAGAGGCAAGGGGACAGATGCCCCAATCTAATTACTAGTTATATGCCTATAGTACCCTCATTAATCTAACCCCGTAGACAGGGGAACGGAG
>BLSH010233494.1:430117-451637 GCA_018402905.1 Glandirana rugosa | reverse complement strand
CCCCCCCCCCCCCCCCCCCCCCCACAGAATGGCTACCTGTGCCACCACACAATTCTGGAGGCCTATGTCCTGGATATAGTATAAGTAGAACATTTTAAAAATCCAAAGTAAATAGGTGGTTTGGTTCACCAAAGCAGTATATAAGTTTGAAAGATAAAGACCATGCGCTGCTCTTACTATCATTTACATTGTGCTCAAAATGTAGAATATAAACAATTCATAAATTCTATGTACAAAGGTGACCAGTGCTAATAAAGTACTAATATAATCAAGCTTAATCATCAAAAGTCCATAGTACAATATTAGAGTGCTTGTGCAGATGACTCTCTTATGGTGCAGTTTCACTCCTCCGTGCTCCCCGCCTGCGCTCCCCACTCACCGACTCCCCGCCTGCGCTCCCCACTCTCTCTGGACTTTTGATGATTAAGATTGATTATATTAGCACTTTATTAGCACTGGTTACATAGAATGTATGAATTGTTTAGATTCTACTCAGTTTTTGAGCATAATGTAAATGATGGTAGGAGCAGCGCATGGTCTTTATCTTTCAATATTAAGGTTATCTAACCCTACACCATAATGGCAGCTCTATTAACCGCTTGCTGACCAGCCACCGTCATTATACTGCGGCAGGTTGGCACGATCACAGAAAAACGCTGTAGCTGTACGTCGGCGCTGGACCTCGCATTTGTGGGCCGCGAGCGCGCACGCTCCCACTGGCCAGCAGGGGAGCCAATCAGCAGGTCCGGCGGACTGGATGTCCGCCAGCCACCCACAATCATTCTCCGCAATGACAGAACAGGGATCTGCTAGTGTAAACTATGATATGCAGGAAAACGGATCTGTGTGTTTCCCCAGGGAGCCCATTCCCCATACCCTTAGAACACACAGTGAGGGAACACATTTAATCCCTTGATCACCCCTAGTGTTAACCCCTTCCCCACCAGTGTCATTAGTACAAAAACAGTGCATATTTTTAGCACGGATTACTGTAATAATGTCACTGGTTCTCAAAAACTGATCGCTGCCATTACTAGTTAAAAAAAATGCTATAAATCTATTCCCTATTTTGTAGACTCTATAACTTTTGCGCAAACAATTCGATATACGCTGATTGCGATTTTTTTCACCAAAAATATGTAGAAGAATACAATATTGGCCTAAACTGATGAAGAAATTAATTTTTTTACTTTTTTTGGGATATTTATTATAGCAAACAGTAAAAAATATTGTTTTTTTTTTCAAAATTGCCGCTCTTTTTTATGTTTATAGCGCACAAAATAAAAACTGCAGAGGTGATTAAATACCACTAAGTGAAGCTCTATTTTTGGGAAAAAAGGACATAAATTTTGTTTGGGTGCAACATCGCACGACCATGCAATTGTCAGTTAAAGCGACGCAGTGCTGTATCGCAAAAGATGGCCTGGTCAGGAAGGGGGTAAATCCTTGCGGTCCTTAAGTGGTAATTCATGTGTACTTAAAACTTGTTATAATTATTTATTAATCACTTAATTTGCACTATTTAGTACATTACCATAGCTCAGGTGCATTATTCATTTTCATAAGTTTGCCTATCTTCTTTTGCCCTGATATTACATGCTGACTTTTTTTCAGTTGAACCAGATTTCCATAAGCAAAATTTTTGCGCCCAAAAAATGTATTTGCAAATTAGTGCTTGCTAAGCGTACATAACATAGTGGCTGATTCAAAAGTTTCACTTTTTACAGTGTGTGTTTAAGTGTGAAATTTAGACAGCTTAGTTTATCCAGCTGAAAGCAGATGACATTTAGCTGTTGACAAGCTAGATGGAGCGTGTTATGGAAGTTTACCAAGAGTTTAGGCTGGATCCTTGCTAAGTTGCACCTGTTTTCACACAACTTCCCTATTAAATTAACTCAGTATTACAAATTCACGTAAATGTAACAAGTTTAATTTTCATTTCCTTTTTGCGGAGTGTTCTATTAGATGTAGTCCAAACTGAACAAAGTGGTCCACGCAGCATGGAATTATGTCATGTGATAAGCAAAATGTAAAATTTACAAAAAAAAAAAGCAGTTTTTAAAAAAATGTTTTAAACTTTAATATATTTTATAATTGGTCTTCTGACTGGTATTCAATTTTGAATTATTTACTTAATTTGGTAGATAATATATATCCTGCTTACTATGACTCCTTACAAATATCTTGTCTAGTTGCATAATAATCCAACAATTTCAACAAGCACATAATGCAGTTTGCACAGTAAAATGTTGCGTGCAAACTATATTGGCAAAATTTCACATCATATTGGAGCACATGAAAACATTTTTGAATCCAGTGCTAATGCACATTCATAATAAAGTACATCAAATAAAATAATGAATGACCACAGTCCAGTAAAAAGATTCCTTTATTGATATACATCTATAAAACTGGTACAACAGGAGCAGTGAGATTTCTAACACATTTCATGCTAATAAGCACTTAATCAAAGATTGTTCCTCTATGATTAAGCTATTATTAGCGTGAAATGTGATAGAAGTCTTATGAAGGCCGTAGATGATTAACTTCTTTTTGTTCAGCCAGCAGGCTGAAGGAAAAAAAGCAAATGGATTTCTCCATCCACACAATTGAGGCGGATGGGGAATCCCCCCTACCAAGACAATGTGGTTGAGTTACTAAAGGCAAATAGACTGTGCACTTTGCAGGTGCCGTTGTACTCATTTTCCTTACTAAATGTAATGTGGTAAAGCCTCACTTTGTAAAGAACACCAAAACAGGTGCAAGTAAAATAAAATAAGATTGGATGATGGAAATCAGCAGAGCTTTACCACATTTACTAAGTACTAGGGAAGAAAAGTGCAACTGCATTTACAAAGTGCAAGGTATGTTTGCTTTTAGTAAATTCGCCCCCATTGTATTCTGGCAGCTGAGCTCTCCAATGTCAGAATACGCTAATCAGTGGTTAAAGTTGATTAGCTGTAGCCACTGATCGTCAATTCTCCAAAATTCCCATTCAACAGAAGTCGGTCTAATAAGTGATTTCTGTCGACCAGAAATGGCTACACACGGTCCCTGCTGAACCCAATGAACTTTGATCCATTTTTGACCATCTTAACTACTCCTGTTTTACCAGTTTTATGAATGTACATCACTGAAGGAATCTTTTCCCTGGAGTGTGGTCATCTACTATTTTGATTTATGGACTTTCATTGATGAGCTAGATGTGCACCCAGTAGTATTGTGGGCAAGCATGGACCAGCCTGGAATGGTGGTATACAGTATGTGTTTTGATTGTATAAATTAAAGTGTTTTTTTAGCACTCATTTGGGACTTTTAATTTAGTTAATTTAGGGCTAGACCAACAAGCAGGTCAAAATAAATGCAGAACAATCTGAAAATCATAATACATAATGTAATGAAAAGATTTTTACATAAATTCTGCCTCATTAAAAGAATATTTGTAGCACTAAAAGCTGGATGACAGCAGACCATGATTACACAAGAAGGATACAAACATCATTGAGGACTTTTAAAGTGTAAATGCAACACCACTGGATAGAAATGGAAGAGCAAAGGTACTGGATAGAAATTAATCCAGGGTGAGAATGTACTTCACTTATATTTTGCCCATAGCAACTACATTCTTCTTTTACATTCTAGTTTTCCCCGGAAAAATGAAATACTCAGGCTGTCTGGTTGTGTTATGTAACACAGACAGTTCTACTTTAATGCAGTTTTATGAATGAGGTTGAATGTGTCTCAATTTTATAATATTCAGTGTTACTGGGCCTGTTTGTAAGACTGTAAAATGCTACACACAGGATGACAAGGAGTTCTAAACCCAAGAGCAAAATGTAATATATTGTTGTTTAGCAGTCCTTAGATGGGTCTGTGTTTCCTTTTTTTCACCTGGTGATCCTGCACAGGCAATAATAACAGTTCTCTTTTTGGACTACAGAACACCTACCTCCTATGTTATGGAGATATGGAGTGGGGGCAGTTCTCTGTAATCCTATACATTTACTGCCCTTGGAGGATGACCCTTACTCACTGTACCTACTGTAATTATCTTCTCCTCATCTGGAGAAGATTCTGTAGATCACGGAGAGAACTGACAACTATGAAGTTACAAGCTCGCTGAATTTGTAGCAGGATCAATGGGCATTGTTTTGCACTAAGACCGGCCATATACGGTTCGAATCTTGGCCGGTTCAGCAGGAATAATTGGCCGAGATTTAAGCCATTAATGGGCAGGCTGGATGTTCCAAGTTGATTGATCTTGGGTACAACCAGCCTGACGGATTCTCTTGCGATTATCGCTAGCTAAAGCGGCTGTATAACTGCTAGTGATAATCACTGTCTTCTACCAGCGGGGAGGGGTTCCCCAACCCCCCCACTGGGAGAAGACAATGGCCCGGCAGGAGGGATTCCCGCATCAACACTGTCTGTGTTGATGGGGGAATTGAGAAATTCACTCCTTGTATGGCTGGCCTTATGGAACAGATATATGGCATGTTTAACAAACCAAAAGAATACAAATAAGGGAAATGTTAGATTATGCACACACAGTACTTAAAGAAGCCATCTACACTTGCTCTTAAATTCACAAAGATTATAACAGTTTATCACATCTAAAGTGTCAAGGGTTTCTGACTGGTTAGAATTTGTAAGGTTCAAAGTAACATCTACTGACAAGAACAGGAAAAGTAGCCATTTGAGTTGGAGATAAAAAACAAACTGATTTATGCCATATGGGAGATTTCCCTGTTTAAAGCGGTAATAAAGTTGCAACCAAAAAAAAAAAATCCTGTCCCTGCATGATAATATCATACTGTGCTAGAATGCATTGCATACTAGCACATTATGAAAGACTTACCTTAAAACAAAGCTTTCCAGCCACATGCTGTCACCACTGATAGGGATTCCATCTTCACCTGGTCTTCCTTCTGGGTTCGTGGGCTCTGGCTGTTTGAATGGCCAGGCTGCGATGACGTCACTACCGTGCAGGCACACGGGGGCCACGGCTGCAGCACATGTCCCTTCAGAGCGCAGTGCGTCGGTGACGTCACCGGCTGCAGAAATAGTGAATACCTCCTAAATTGTGCACGTTTAAGAGATATTTGTTGTGGCTACAGGTAAGCTTTGTTAAGCTTTGTTAAGCTTTATTTATTATAAGCTTACCTGTAGGTACAATTCAACAATGGGTGTTTATTACTGCTTTAACGTTGAATTTCTTGCTAAGAATACAGATTGCAGACATATGCTCTTTTGTTGCGCTGCAATACCTATCTAATATAAGGAACCCCATTGGTTGTTTTATATTGAGGAGACTGGTCAATAGTCAGTTTGTGGTAGGGTTATTTTTACTAGAATGATAAAGATTTGTGCAAAATGTAAAAAAAAATCTTCATTCTTCATATGCATTAAGTGACTTGAACAGCTCTACGTAAGCTAGGTATACACGTTCACTCTTGTCTCGTTCAACCAGTGGGAGCTGGTTGTTAGTTTCTTAAGAACTTCTACAAAACCCTTTAGCTTAAAAATGTATATTAGTATCAGACTATATTTTGACTGCAACCCGCTTGCCAAAAAATACTTTTCTCTGCATACTAATTATTAGAAAAACAGCTAAAAACTAAAGCCAAAAAGCACCACATTATGCAGAAAATAATTGAATTAACATAAACTTAGAAGTGGTATTGCACTTACACGTTTCACACTTGAATTGAGTATATCGCATATCCACAAAGCTGTGTAGTCACAAAGCCTCAATAGGCAAGGAGATCTCTACCCTTTTCTGGCCAGCCTAAGGGCGAATGTCGGCGTGGTCCTATCTATTCTTGTGACTTCAATATTATTAGAAAGTCCAGTATGCTTTGCAAAGATATGTACAGGGTATACAATATCCAGCATGTAATCCAGCAATGTCTCTTTCCCATATACAATAAATAAATAAATACCCCACAAAAATTTAAATAAAATTGACCAGAAAGCCTTCCATTTAAGACAGCTATTTTTTTGAACAAGGGGTTAAATTGTATGCAAAGGAATTTAAACAAACACATTACACTGTAATACAAAAGAAGCAGAAATAATTCAGCAGTAAACAAATATTATATCTGACATTGCTACGCTACAACAGATAATCTTTCTAATAGCTATATGGCTTACAGTACAAAAACATACACATTTCATGATTAAAACGATTGGCTGCATCTTTATCTCAACCCAACTGATGATATATCAAATGCCACCTACCCACAAGAAACATGCACATGTGCTTAGCTTTCGGGTCTCTTTATAAATGTTTTCACACAGCTTTCACCAAGGATTCACACATTTTTCTAGTTGAACCCAATCAACTCTTTTCAAGAATGGAAAAATCCAGTTCAGTTTATTTGTTCCTCATAATATATTTATTTTAATGCCCATTTTTGCACCCTTACCCTATCCAGGACACACTTTTGTAAACTATTGCCCAGAACTGAACATCATATTCAAAATAAGGGCTATTTTAATGGCAAACATTTCTCTCTCTTTTCAGACATATTAAAGTGATACCAAACATAAATCATGGTACTGTATTTGGTTTTTTTGTTTAAAAATCCTCTACCTTATTCCTGCAGCACTGTTGTGTGGTCACATCATCTTTCCCTGTTCTTTGGTATCTACAGAGAAAGATCTTTGGGAGGGGTTTCTACTACTCTGCTGATGTATGCTGTCTGACCAGCCCTGATTGGTACTGTGCCAGTCACACGCATAAAAAAAGTTTCCGAAGAGCAATTGTTATTAGATTATAGATATCAAACAACTATTTTACGGCTACCAATAAATCTTTATTGTACATCAAATGTGTATGTTTTTGTGCATTAATACGGTGTAGGTGGAGTCAGAGATGACTGACACTAGCTTTCATTTTGTTCAGACTGCATCTGCATTCAAGGCTCTTTTTCAGGGCTTTACAGATATTAGCAATTACATTTGATATATTTAATACTGATTTATAATAAAATTAAGCATTTCTCTGAGTTTTTTTTAGAGAATATAATTAATCAGCATACTATATCCTAACCCCATAATGTTAAGCAATAGGAGGACCTGAAAGAGGATGGACGGAGGGAGGAGAAGGTCAAAATACCACTGTGCATTCGCCCACATATAACTCTATACTAATGTGGGCAGCACACATAAGAAAATTAAGGAAATTAAGAGTTTAGAGGAGAACTAAAATATGATCATGCTTACTAGAGGACACCAGCTGGACTGCACAATCTCTGCCTGCAATAGGAATAGAGAAGATGGGAGGGATAGCTGAAGGCAGGATCAACCAGGTATATGTCACTCTACACAAAACAAATGCTGTAGTGCTTTTGTATGAACGCTCTGTTATGTAGCATGTAATGAGAGTTTTTCATAGTCTGCATTTAATGGCACTTTAATTTAAACATTAAATGCCATGTTTTTTAACAGCTACAGAAACACAGAAGTGTGATGGCAAAAAAAGACCAAATGGCCCATCAAGCATGCCTTTTTTTAAATATTTTTTTAACCTTTTTCTCTATGTTTTGCCAAGCATGTTTAAATTCACTTACTGTTTTTATCTTATGAATCTGTGCTGGTGGTCACTTATTACATTATTTTCATACTCTTGTATGTGATCCCTTACCAACCCCTTAAATATGTATCACCATAATAGTTAAACTTACAAGCCTATAATTACTGTTTAAAGACCTTGATTCTTCTTAAGCATAGGTTCCCCCATTGGATGTAAAGCCCCATACACACTGGCAGAATGTTGGGAGACATTTAATTAGCGTGTATGTTGGTCTGTTCACAACAGCTCAGCTGGGGAGATCGCTGAACTAAACTTGCATGGTTAGTATAGTGGCTCCAACCAGGGCTGACAGTTTTTTTTCGTGCAACCCATTGGATTGCACGAAAAAGAAACTGTAGTGTGTACCCAACTTAAGCCAGTCAATTGGTTCAATGCCAGCGATTACAATATCTTGACAAAAATTGACCCAATCATACACTAGAAAACTAAAAAACAAAACAGTATTTTTGCTTGCACATGATTGGATGATGGTAGTAAGCATAATTTCACCTTATTCACTAAGAAAAATGTATTTGAAATGTGAACATTCCCATGCAAAACAGCCTATTTGCATTTAGTATATCAACTTCTGTGTCTCATTTACTGATTCTTCATATCTCTAATGGGTCCATAGTACCCAAACAACATTGACAAATGTAAGAAAGACTTCCAAAAACACTATCTACTGAACACAGAAAATAAAATAACGCAATAATCTCATATCTTCAGTAGTCTTTAAAATGTATTTCCACATTTGCAGTAAAGTTTGAGAAAACCCTACTAAATGTTTGTTATATATTCCCATTCACACAGCATGTCTTAAAAAAAGTGGGTTTCCTTTTACATAGCTTTAGGATCTTTCTTGGGATGAGACAAATCTAACAATGTTAGATTGAGCCTTTCCCAAATCTGTCCTCATTAACATACAATGCACAAACCTTTAACCCTTTGCTAGGACAGACAGTGTTCACATCTAGTTACAATTAAAGAGGAAGTAAACCCAGATGGGATTTACTTTCCTCTACATTACCCTGTAAAGTAGAATCATAATGGGCTACTATGCATCGCATAGTAGCCCATTATGTGCCACTTACCTATAAACGAAGCCTGCGACGTCCAGCGCTGTCCCCTGTGCTGGTGGCATCCATCTTCTGCCCCTCTTCCTTCTGGGGCCACGACTCCAGCACTGTTACTGGCCGGAGTCGTGTGACGTCACTCCTGCGCTTGTGCGCGGGAGCCGCCAGTCACGGCACGGAGGACATTTCTTCACTCCGACATGACGTCGGCACAGCTACAACACTGCATATCTTCTGAACCGTACAGGTTTAGGAGATATGCAGGGCACCTACAGGTAAGCCTTATCATAGGCTTACCTGTAGATTAAAGTGGTTGTCACAAGTTGGACATTTTTTGACGTTTTTACAGCTGCTGTTTTCAGCTGCAGACGTTTTTTTCTACAGCCATTAAACCCTCCATCATGTTATCCTATGTGTTCATGCACACATAGGCTGTTATCAACTGTTTTTAGCAGTGATGTTCTTGAGCTGTAAAAAAATCCCAAGACCAGAAGGTTCTTTTGGATGTTTTTCAGCTGTAAAAACTCTCTGATGCCCAAAAACGCTCACTAACGCCCGCCCACTAACGCCCGCCCACTAACGCCCGCCCACTAACGCCACTCACCAATGTTTTTGGACGTTTTGTGCCGATTGAAAAAAAAAAAAAAAAAAAATGCTCATTGACGCCAGCGCTAAAAAAAACGCTCATTAACGCTCATTAACGTCGGCGCCAAAACGCTTAAAAAAGCTGAAAAAATCACTGATAAGCTACTGACGTTTTAGGACGTTTTTTAAACGTCTTGCGTGCATGATTTGCCTGCACAGTACAAACAGGATAATTATGGCAACATGGCTGCCCAGCCCCCTTACAAACAAGCAGGACCTAGGATTTTTCCCTGCTGGAGGGTCCAAAATAGAGCATCTAAAGAAAGCTAAGCTGCATTTTTATTTTTTTTTTTAAGTTATGCTATGTGAATGGGGACATATAACAAATATCAAGTAGATGTTATTCCAAATCAGATGCAAAAGTGGAAATACACGTTAAGATGACAGAAAGGAACTGCAAGCTCTTAGTTACTTGTTACTACTTTCCTCCCAGAGTTCACTTACTCATTCCATCAGTCCATCAGGTGCAGAATGAAAGTGAAAAAATAATTATAGAAAAGTATTTCCAAGTCAAGAGGGAAGGTGTTACTTTTTCCTACTCCCACAGCCATCTTTGCTGTACTAAAAATATCTTTTTAATCTATCTATCTATTTTGATGTTGTGGGGGTTTTTGCTCAGTGATAGTGCTTCCCAGTGAGTTCAGTCCACTCCATAAATGCTGTTTAATGTGATATTAAACCTTCTGGCTATTTTTAAAAATTAAAATAAGAAACATGCCTACACTTACCTGCTCTGTGCAATGCTTTTGCACAGAGCAGCCCCGATCCTATTCTTCTGGGGTCCCCCGCGGCACTCCAGACCCCTCCTCTTTGACGGGTGCCCCCTAGAAAGCGGATTTCCATGGGGGCACCTATGCGGGCTCGCTCCCGAACCTCGCTGCTGCGTCCATTGACAAAGACAGCGGGACCTGGCCTTGCCCCCCACTCCTGTGTCACAGCATTTGATTGACAGCTATCAATCTGCCCAATGAGTAGGGAGACGGCGGTGGGAGTCGCTGCTCTCGTGCACATCGCTGTATTGGATCGGGCTCCAGTAAGAAAAAGAGGGGGCTGGGGGAGAGCTGCAGCACAGAAGGCTTTCCACCTCAATACATAAAATGCATTAAGATGAAAAACCTTAAGGCTTTAGAACCATGTATATGTAAAGTGCTGTGTAAATTGACAGCGCTATATAAGTACCTGAAATAAATAAATAAAAAACGCTTAAAGGGCTTGCTGGCCCACCTTAATTAACAAAATGGAAAAGTTCACACAGAAAATCAGTTTCCCATGTAGCGGTTTTCACCATCAACACAAACATAAATGGTTCCGCTCTCTCCAGCAGCGGCAATGCTCAGGCCTTTTGCGTTGGTCTTCCACCTTAGTGCTCCAATACAAGCTCTGTACCTCAGCTCTTTTCCAGCTCCTTGCTGCTCTGTCATCAACCGCATCTGCAATATGCAGACATATACCCCCTGGCTGCCCCATGCAGCCTCTCTGACTCCTAGGTAAGGATTGGAGTCCTCCTGGCCCCTATGCAGAGACCTTGAGTCACTCGGGGTGGAGCCCTGAACTTTTGTCAGATTCTAGATTATAAGGGCTGTGAACACTTGCCCACTCAGTCTTCTGGCAAAAGCCAGACATTGGTTTGGAGATTCCTTCCTTCCCAAAGCATTTGCATTTTAAAGTCCTCGAGCTCCAAACTCGGATGGGGAAATGAAAAACCACCATTCTCCACTCAAAACTGACATTCTGGAGCCCAACCCTGTGTTGTTTTCTCCTAAGTTTTCACAGTGGCAGGGCCTCACACTGGCACATTATCTATTTTGTTTTTTTCTGGCAAAAAATGTATAATTCTGTTCAGCTACTCTTGAGATCCAGGCATCTCTGTGAACCTGCACAGACAAGCAGGTGATATGATTATTTCCCTGTTTGGCTATGTGGCTTCCCACACTTGCACTCTGCTTTCAGCTTGTTCACCAGATGGTAACATCATTACTATGAAAATGTTTTTAGCCTAAATATTATGCAATACACCTACTGCAAAAAACAGGCACTGCTTTTAGCCTTCTATAGCCTACCATTCTAGGCTATAGTTTGTGTTTTCACAACACTAAGGCCACTTTCACACTGGTGGCGGTAGCAGTAAATCCCCAGTTTTAGCGGGGATTTACCGGTGTTATAGTGGCACGAGCAGTGCGCTTTTAACCCCCCACAAAACTTGTTAAAAGTGCCGGTGCTCCGCGCTTCTGAGGTGGTGTGCAGCTGCTTCGGAAGCACTGCCCCATTGTTTTCAATCGGCAGGGGCGGTGGAGGAGCGGTATATCACCTCTCACCGCACCACTCCAAAGATGCGGCTTGCAGGATATTTGTAATGTCCTGTAAGCGCACTCCGGCTTTCACATTGGGGTGGATGGGGAGGGATTTTTGAGGCGCTTTACAGGCGCTATTTTGAGCTAAATAGCGTCTGTAAATCGTCTCAGTGTGAAAGGGGTCTAAGGAGTATATTGGGAGCTATTTGTTCTTTGAAACTGCATGTACATGCATTCTTTGTGAATGGGGGGCAGAATCAAATGATATTAGGCCAACTTTTCTCCACTCAGATTATGAGTAAGCGAACATGTCGTTTGTGAAACGCGTCAATCATCTGTGCCTGTCTACCGCTGGGGTCTGTGTCTGTACTGCTGTTTTTTATGTGTGGATTTTTTCCAATAAATTTTCACAATTTTTCAAGTTTTTTGGAGTGCGGTTGAAACTCTTCATTAATTTTATGGCTATCCGGATCACAGACCGAACCTGCACCCTAGCCTTGATTGTATATCCAATACACCTGAGCAGCTCAGAACTTTCCTCCTTGCTAATCCCATTATAGGCTTTCATTCAAATTGTGCTAGCATTTAGGAAGGCTGTCTATAGATGGGCTCATATGTTTTTAGAACAACAGGAAGGATCTGTTGGGCCATAAAAGCCTGCCACAAAACCAACAATGACAGCGGTACATGTCTGATACTTTCTATTCTTCCTTCATCTCCATAGAAGAATATGGCCATGCTCACATAAAGATTAAGACATTTGAAAATCGACATGTGTAATAACAACAATCTACATGGTCTATAGGAGCTTTAAAGTGACCCTTAGCTAAAAATGTTGTCAGAGATCCTAAATAGCTCAAACTTTGCAAACAGTACTGGAATGTGGAACATTAATTTTTTTTCTGAAAATGTTAATAAAGCTGGGCAAAAGGAAATAACGTCATTTTGTATGGGTGATATGCCAAAATGACCCTACTGGAGTAATGATATGTATAGTATATATTGTATACTGTATAACATGTTGATACCTTGACTTGTCTCCTGTATTAGACACAGCCATTTTAATGTCAATGGTACCAGTTACCAGTTAGTAAGCAGAAGAATGTCCCATACATGGAGTCAATTTACCACATTTTATACCATCCTGCAACATTAAGAGCTCTGTGACAGTACAAAATCATGGCTCATACAAATGTAACAAAAGGAAGCTTTCATTGCATTTTGCTTTGGGGTGAATGCTTTCCACTTCCTGCTATACATGTAGTTTATTAAACAGAAGCAAGGCCAGACTATGAGCAAATATGGCTACGGCATTTAAAGGAGTTGTAAAGCCATAAGGCTTGCATTTAAAGGAGTTGTAAAGGCAGAAGGCTTTTTATTAACTCTGAAAAAAATTAAAAGCCTGAGTTTGCTCAACTTTCACCCAAATAAAAGTTTACTTTTATTTGGGTGAAGGTTGAGCAAACTCAGGCTTTTAATTTTTTTTTTTGGAGTTAATAATGTATCTTTACCGAGAAGCTCCCTTCCCAACCTTGTTGATCCCTCTATATCTTCTTGATTATTATATCAGCTGTCATTTATTACATTAGGCAGTACCTAGAGGTTCCTTCAATCTCAATATTCACGTCAAAAGGTTTTTTTTATCTTAATGCATTCTATGCATTAAGATTAAAAAACCTTCTGTGTGTAGCAGCCCCCCCTAGCACCCCCCTAATTACTTACCTGAGCCCCATCTCTCTCCAGCGATGCCCACAAATGTCTAAGCTGTCCAGGACACCCCTCCTGATTGGCTGAGACCCAGCAGTGGCGCCATTGGCTCCTGCAGCTGTCAATGAAAGTCAGTCAGCCAATCCGAGGAGAAAGGGGGTGGAGCCAGGTCAGGGCTCCGTGTCTGAATGGACACACAGAGCTCTGACTCGGCTTCGGTGCCCCAATAGAAAACTGCTAGCTGTGGGAGCACTGATAGAAGGGTGGGCCAGGAGCAGCGAAGAGAAACCCGAGAAGAGGAGGATCTAGGCTGCTATGTGTAAATCCAACTGCACAGAGGAGGTAAGTATAATATTTTTGTTACTTAAAAAAGAAAAGAGACTTTACAATCATTTTAATGTGACCAGGTAAATCAAAAATCCTGTTTAAATGGATTCTGTATTAAGAAAAAAAAAAAAAATGTATATAATACCAATACTGAACTAGTCTTCTGTTAGAACCCCATCAACAAAATATTTGCACATATAAGACACATGTACATTCTCCTGTCTTCCCCAATGTCAGGCTGGCTGCCTCACATTTGGTGCTCACATTCATTTGAAGTTCTAGTGATGGATGGAGATTGCCAGTATCCACTGAAAAGGTTAGAGCAAACATCCTGTGATGCTTGCTATACTGCTATTTGTCATATTATGTAGTAGCGGCCCTTTCAAGAAATGAATGTATAACTTCAAAAGAGATGATATGCATATGGTGCAAGTTTTGCTGTACTAAGAGATTAAACGCAAAAAAGTTTTTTTTTTTTTTAGTTAAAAATAATAAACATGTTATACTTACCTGCTCTGTGTAATGGTTTTGCACAGAGGAGCCCAGATCCTCCTCTTCTCGGGTCCCTCTTCGACTCTCCTGGCCCCTCCCTCCTGTTGAGTGACCCCACAGCAAGCAGCTTGCTATGGAGGCACCCGAGCCGAGCCACAGCTCAGTGGCCATTCAGACACATTGACTTTGATTGACAGCAGTGGGAGCCAATGGCGCTGCGCTGCTGACTCAGCCAATAAGGAGGGGAGTCCCAGGCAGCCGAGTCTCTCCTGCAAAATTGCTGGATTCAGAGGGACCTCAGGTAAGTATTAGGGTGGCAGAGGGGAGCTGAGGGGGGCTGCTGCACACAGAAGGCTTTTTATCTTAATGCATAGAATGCACCAAGATAAGCAAACCTTCTGCCTTTACAATCATCAGTGTAAGTATACTATATGTAAAGGAAAAAAGTTTTTCTTAGATTTGGATGGAGTAGGTAAAAGGTTAGACCCTCTGTCGGGTTTTTATTGTCTGTGTTCCTGCTAGGGAGAATCACTCTATCAGGGGAAATCCAGGGGAGTTGCCATGAAAGCAAAAGGTAAGGGTAAATTTTCCGATAGGGACAAATGTTTATGATGACACCTGTAAAAGATAGGAATTCCCCTTTCTTTGAGGAGGTTTACTCTCACTTCCTGTTGAACCTCTAGGAGAGGAAGTGAGGGGAAATCTCCAAATAACATGATAGGGGTTTTTATCCCTTCACTTCGCTATCCAAAAACTTCGAAAACATTTTGGCTATAGATACACTTTCAATTTTAAGTGTTCTCCATAATGATGCAAGGACAAACATGTATGTGGTTCATAGCCCATGAGACATTGAGACATGGATAGACAAAATAGATTTCTGAAACCAGTCAGTTCAATCTAGGACTAGGCAGAATCTTAAAGGAGACCATGTTTAAAAGTTAGATGCCATAAGTAACTTTAGGCTCAGTGCCTATCTGGCTATTCCTGGGACTGGTTACGCCCTGCTATAGAGTGCTAGTATTATAAGTAGTGGAGGCTCGCGTTAAGTAATAGATGTTAAGCTGGTCATATCATTTGCAACCAAATGGCTAAATGCCTTCATTTGATGGCTAATGATGGCATCAAAACACACCATAGCATGTAAATTTGCTTTGATTTTATATATACCTTTAGGGCCCGCTCACAAAGGGGCGACTTGTGCTTCAACTTGAGTCACCTAAAGTCGACCCAAGATGCTTGACATCTTAAATCCAATTGAAATGAATGGGAGCTATCTTAATGTATGCTACTGAAGTCGCTCCAACTTCAAAAAAGGGTTCCTGCATGACTTGAAGGCGACTTCTATCCGACTTGTGCCCATAGAATTCAATAGAAGTCGCCTCCAAATCGGATCACCACTCTATATTGAAGTGACTTTATAGTTTTTTTTTAAGAATTTTTAAAGGCAACCCCCCTCCCTCCCTTCTCTGATTAGCCACAGGCAAAGTCACCTGGCATGAAGTCGCACTGTAAGTCGCCTGAAGTCGTGCTGACAGTCGCCTAGCAAAGCCAGCCTATGTCGGATTGCCCCTGTGTGAACGGGCCCTTACAGGCGTAGAACTGCACATGTCCAATAAAAAAATATTGCAACATTTCATCCTCTTTTTTTTTTCAGAACAGCGATGTACCTTTTATCACCTGAAAGATACCATTTCATGGCTCAATACAACACAGACCTACTGAAAAAGAGCATGCAAACAAGGATAAATAAATCAATATTTTCATTAGATGAGAAACACAAAGGAATGAAGCTTGTCTTACAAAATTTGTGTAAGTCTGCCATTCTTAGTGTCCAAGAAACATTAGGCAATTGATTAAGCCTATATAATAAAGTTTAAATAAATCAATCTTTTTAATTGTCAGTAAGGTTGTATGTAAAAGAATTCCCATGTAAAGAGGACAATGCATGCCAATGTGCTTACTAAGCAACAGGCCCCTTAGTATGTATGTTTTATAGCAGATAACCTTTAGAAGCAGAAACAGTAAACCACTAGTCAGTTAGTAGTTAGTTAAAGACTATCCTTGCAGATAGGACCATCCAACTTCATAGGTGTTTTATTCACCTACTCCAATCCAAAAACCACATACAGCCTTTTATCAAACTGCACTTCAACCTGTTCACTAGGATTGATGGATTACAGTCCTATTTAGTCTTTGGTATTCTACCATGTTCACAAAGGATGCCACATATTTGAATATATATTGTGGGGGGTTAGCTCAGTGGGGATCACCTTCCCTGGGAAAAAGGCAGTACAAATGGCAGGTTTGCTTAAAATCTGACTTGTAGCCAGGTTTATTTAAAAGGTTGCATGTAGGAAATCAAATAAACACAAAAGAAAATAAATCCTTGCCATCCAGGCACTAACTAAACATTTCAGTTTTTCCTAACTGAGCAGTGCAGGGCTTCTCCCAGACACTCACAAAACATAGACAGTGTAAATCTTTTTGTCTCAGTCCATAAGCAAACTTCCATATGTCGGCTCTCTTAGGCTGATGGCTCCTGAGTCCCATGCCAGAGCAAAACTCTGCTCTCCCCCTGATTATTTAAACCACCTGATGGTGGACTCCAGTGGTCCACTGCAAATGAACGCATGTGAGGTGACACGTATCATCCATTAATCACCTCGCCTCGTATAACGTTACATATCCCCCCTCTGCTCAAGCCCCTGCGCTGAGCAACTGTCCCAACCAGACATTGGACACGGGAAAGAGCATCTGCATTATTCTGGAGGTACCCCGCTCTATGCTCCACTATGGATTTGAATGCTTGCAGAGCAAGGAACTACCTTGTCACCTGACTGTTTTTCTCCTTGTTATCACACATCCATTTAAGAGGGGCATGGTCAGTAACTAATTTGAATGGTCTCCCCAACAGGTAATATTTCAGGGCATCTAAGGCCCATTTGATGGCTAAACATTCCTTCTCAACAATGGCATAATTTTTCTCATGTCTGTTGAGCTTTCTGCACCACTGGGTGCTCCTCCCCGTCTCTGACCTACAGCAACCCGTCCCACATCAGAGGTGTCTGTCTGTACCACAAGTTCCTTTGTGAAATCTGGGGTCACGAGCTCAGCTTGTACACAAAGGGCTTGCTTCAACATTTGAAATGCCTTCTTTGCCTCCGGACTCCACTTCATCATGACGACCCTCTACCCTTTGTCAGATCTGTCAATGGGGCTGCAATCATAGCAAAACTGGGAATAAAACGCCTGTAGTATCCTATGATCCCAAGAAATGCACAGACTTGCTTTTTATTTATAGGTTGGGGTCATTTTTGAACTGCTGCAATTTTATTGATCTGAGGTTTGATCAGCCCCCGACCAATAATGTGGCTAAGGTATTTGGCCTCCTCCAAGCCTATGGCACACTTTCTGGGGTTGGGAGTGAGTCCTGCTTTCCTAAGAGAATCTACTGCTGCTTGCACCCTGGGCAAATGAGATTCCTAATCTGGGCTGTGGATGACTACATCATCCAAATAGGCAGCTGCGTATTGGCAATGTGGTCTTAAGGACTTATCCATCATTCTCTGGAACGAGGCAGGGGCACCATGCAAGCCAAAAGGCATCCACTTATACTGGAAGGACCCCTAGGGGATAGCAAATGCAGTTTTCTCTTTTGCAGACTCTGTTAGGAGTATCTGCCAATAACCTTTAGTCAGGTCTAACATAGTTATGTACCGGGCACTACGCAACCTGTCAACAAGATCGTCGACCCAAGACATTGGGTATGCATCGAATTTGGACACGCTGTTCAACTTTCTGAAATCGTTACAAAACCTTATTGTTCCATCTGGTTTTGGGACCAATACTATGGGACTGGAACAGTCACTGTGGGATTCCTCTATCAAGTCCAGTGCTAACATGCTCTTTATTTCATTTGCAACTGCTTCACATCTAGTCTTGGGTATTCTATAGGGCAGCCTTTCTCAACCTTTGCAACACCAAGGAACCCTTGAAATAATTCTCCGGTCCAGGGGAACCCCTGCTAAAAATTAAAAATCTACAACTCATGATATATTAGTGTGTATGGAGGGTTTTTCTGCGCTATGCCCTGAGTGAGGATGGGGGGCAGTAAGCGGCCACCTGTATCGACCAAACTAAATTGTAAGAGTAAATATATTGTGTGTGGTGGCGCTAAACTGAATGAATGAAAGATATCATATGATGGCAAGTAGTGATATTAAACCAGACATATGATGCAATAAATAGTGATCATACAAGTGAAAACAATTTGTATAGATTAAATAAATAGGTATAAGATAATAAAATAATATGCTTACACACATAAAAGTGAGGTTATCAATAAAAACAATAATAAGGTATTAAAGTGACAAAGTGCCCATAAAGTGTAACAGGGATCCAATGTGCTATATCCAAAAATCTTGAGGTGAAATCGGTGACTCTTTGTGATGGTTATTGAATGTGATAAGAAAGGCTCCAACTTTGGTCAGTATGGAGGCTTACCAGAAATCAGATGGAAAAGCGCCTTTGAGATCTATAAGGACCCTCTGGCCCGTGGCGTCGATAGGAAAAATGGATCTCCTCCCTGGGTCGCGTCACACAGCCTGGTCGTCCCTTTCAGGTGGCTCTGCGTCCTCTCCTGGTATCTCTGGCTTCCTCTGGGTTGGTTGGTTCCGAATTAGGATAACCACGGTCCTCCTTGTCAGCCGGGTGTCCTCTGGAGCGGGGGGGGGGGGGTGGAAGGTGGAGGGGGAGTTTGCGGTGGGGGTCCTCGAGTATCTCCGTCAGTTATGTAGAGACAAAAGATGGGTACTCGCCATAGTGTAAAAATCCCACTGACAAAGTGGTTTTATTGAGAAATTCACTGACAATGATAAAAAGTATAAAAGTCCAACAAGCTTGTAGGTATAAAAGGTCCAAAGTATAAAACGCAGCAAACAATAAGTCAGAAGCGCCCGACGCGTTTCGTGTAAAAGACACGTCGTCTGGGGGCTCTGGAGGGTATGCCCTTTTTGGGGGATTGGCATTGCCAGTAAAGTCTCTCTGTCCTTCCAAGGTTTCAAGAGATTAATGTGATATATTTGCTCTGCTTTTCTTTTCCCAGGCTGGTAAACTTTGCAGTTTACTTCCCCTACTCTTTCCATAATTTCAAAAGGACCTTGCCACTTTGCTAGGAATTTACTCTTGACTGAGGGGACTAGCACCAGCACTCTATCACCAGGGCCGAAGACCCGGGTTTTGGCACCCCGATTATAAACCCTTCTCTGAGCCTCCTGGGCTTGCTCCATATGTTGCTGTACCAGCAGCATAACAGCAGTGATTCTATCTTGCATCAGTGAGATATGCTCAATAACGCTTCTATAAGGCATGGACCCTCCCTCACACGATTCTTTTGCAACATCTAGCAACCCCCTGGGATGTCTACCATACAGTAGTGCAAAAGGGGAGTAACCTGTAGACGCCTGAGGTACCTCTCGTATGGCAAACATAAGGTATAGCAGCAAGAAATCCCAATTTCTCCCATCTTTGTCCACCACCTATTCGAATATGCTTTTGAGCGTTTTGTTAAGCCTCTCCACAAGACCATCAGTTTGCCTTGGCAGGGTTGGTTCCGGACTGTCTTGAAAATCGCTAACTGGGCTCAATTTGGACATTTTCACTTAGGGGTGTATTTTTTTTGCCAGCGGTTTAGACATTAATGGTTGTGTGTTCAGTTATTTTGAGGGGATAGCAAATTTACGCTGTTATACAAGCTGTACACTCACTACTTTACATTGTAGCAAAGTGTAATTTCGTCAGTGTTGTCACATGAAAAGATATAAGAAAATATTTACAAAAATGTGAGGGGTGTACTCACTTTTGTGAGATACTGTATATATATATATATATATATATATATATATATATATATATATATATATAGGGTTTTTTTCAAAAAGTTTCCTCCCTTTTTTTGACCCTATTATATATATAAAAGTGCAGAAAACTTTTTGAAGACCCTCGTGTATATATATATATATATACTGGATATAGTTATCAAATGCATTAATAATTAACCCTATGTGGTCTATTTTAAAAGCAGTGATATTGCCATACCACTGCTTTAAAGAAGGAAAAAGAACTACCTCACATTTACAAGTAATAAATGTGCATTACACTCTGCTGGCTTTGTTCAAGGCCAGTGGAGCACAATACCATTGAATGAGCAGAAAAAATAAGTTGGGAGGCAAGCCCAATCACATGACTGTCTCTCCAATAACAAAGTTCCTTATATTGCACTAAGCAGAGAACACCTCAAAGGCCACCACCCACCAACTGCGGCCTGCATTTTATAAATAGGCTATGGGCCACTGTGTGCGGATTATAACAGAGAGCAGATTGCATATCGACTCTCTGTTATAAAGGGGCCCTATATGTGCTATATACAATAGTCTCCATCAGAAATGAACAGAGTGTCTGTGTGTATTTGTATACACCTCATAGCAGGTAAAGTACATGTTTGAATAAAATCTTGATTTTTTTGTAGTAAAACTATTACACTCATCCTACCACTAACTGCATTAACCTGCCATGTTGCATGATTTCCTCTGGCATGCTAATAATTCTTTAAAAATGTTGTAAAAGAACAAAGACACAATCAATCAATGTATTATTGCAAAACACATCGACCCTAAAATATACAAGCCTGTGCATAATCTAATTTTGAACATTTTAACTTCCAAGCACATAAAAAAGTGGATCCTTAAAATGTAATGATAAAAAATGAAAATACAGTCCAATGGATACTACATGGACACCACGCAAACACCAATAAATAGCCATGCCATGGCACAGATAGATATACGAGAATCACTTTAGAATAAATCTTACCTTTGTTTTGGGAATCACAGGATTATAAAAAAAGGACATTAATTGATAAATACTAGGAAGCAGAGCAATCTTCAAATAAATAAATGATAAATTTTAACACTGTCCTACAGTACAAATCTCAAAAAGCTGTCAAGATAATTTTCACCTCTTCATCAGCGGCTCGGTGATAACCCAGCGGTTAGGCCAGCAGAGATGACAGGCCTAAGAGGGCTCCCTTCCCCTCCTCTCTCACCTTGCATTTTGTCTACATGCGATGTAGAAGAAGCTTGACTAACGACTGTGTCAGGCCTTTTCCACAGAGACACCGAGGTATCAAATAAAATACGTCATATGGTTAGAACGATTACATTAGGTGACTTACATAATTTATACCGTCGCCTGCCGGTATGACGTCTGCTCTTTCGTTATACCCCTCGACACTACTCCGGACAGTAGAGACGACCGGATTGGCGACCCAATAGTGGCTCGGCGACTACTTCTCCACTTTTAATAGAACTGTCGAAAAACTCTAAACATGACATCCTGTCACAATT
>BLSH010233494.1:383647-422156 GCA_018402905.1 Glandirana rugosa | reverse complement strand
TGGTCCAGACAGGGTTGCTACTGCTACATAAGCGAGTCTTACTTCCATGTCTTCAATGGCACGCCCAGATCATCTTCTACTCCCTTTAGAATCCTTCCAGCCTGCATTAAGGAGAACATGCTCGGTAAGCATGTCTGCTCCGAGACAGGCCAATTCATCAGCTTCTCTAATGTACTGGGATCTGCTTAGATGTCACAGCACTTCAATATTAGCCCTAGGTGATGGCGGAAATCAACACATTCTACACATTGCATATGTGCGAGAGTCCATTGCATGCACTTTTAATTGGAGATGCTATAAAATAAACATACGCAACAATAAAAAATAGATAGATAGATAGAATGTTATATTTTTCCATTTTGCCAGAACATATACTGATTACTTTTAAAGTCCAATTTCTCAACATCGCCCATATTCATATAACTATGGCATTTGTTTCTTTGCAATACACAGCCAAGATTAAGCATCAAGGGAGGAATCTTTTGTTTTCTCAGAGCAGATCATTATGCGTCCAATTAAATCAGCAAGAGGTGGGGTCCGAATTCAGGCTAAAAATATCTTACTGGGTGTGGAAAAGCAGACGGAGCCTCAACAAAGATTTGCTTTACAGCATGCGAAGAAGGGTGACAGGTTTAGAGATCACCCTTATCGCTCGTCCAGGTATATATACTGCAAAGAAAGTAACAGCAAAGGGGGGGGAGGCAAAAAAGCAGAGAAAATGTCAAGAGCGTCCAGCTGTGAGGCTCACCTGTGAAGGAGTCCAATGACTGCAGAGCAGAGCCTGGCATGATGTCCTGACAGCAGTGTGCAGTGATGCTGCAGCAGCATCAGTCAGGACAAGGAAGGATGCTGCCTATGCACTTGCTACACCCAGGCACACACAGCACAGGCAGCACGTGGGAGGGGGAATTTGTAACTCAGCGGACGCTGCCATCTCACAAGATATACAGGGGGGGCTGCAGGGGAGGAACCAAAGATGCTCTGGCATGCAAAACCACCCCATAGGTGGTGTCCAGGCAACAGCCTCTCCCTGTGTCGATGATGTGCAGTGTGGTTCATTCCAGAACGCAGTGGAGGCTGTGATTGGAAATCTAGAGTGGTGCTGCCGAGCATTCCAAGGATGGATTCTTTAGGCGTGGTGTCAGGAGATGCTGCCTGGGGAATGGCTGTGGCCAGAGATGCACTTTGCAGGAGAATTCCCTCATTCATACAAGGAAATGGAAGCTTTACCCTCCTGTAATTGATGTTTTAGCCTCCTTCTTGTCGTTTTGCACTTTTCAGTGTAATATAATAATAACCCACTTATGAAGAGTTTATCTCTGACTTCGCCTGTCAGTGCTGCTGAATTACTGCAGTCAGCTGACGAGGCATCTCCTTATCTTAGCAGTTCCGGCTATGTACAGTGTTCACAGTCAGTCACTATGGCCATTACTTCCATGTGTGGTCTGTATCAGTCCTTTCACTATCAAAGGGCAAAATGGGCCATACTGCAGCAAAAATACAACGGGGGTTGCTTTTTAACCTATTCATTGCCAGGGGTGTTATGGCAGGCCAGAGCAATTTCTGTGTATTTAGCAAGGAGGTGGTTGTATTCGTTCTTTTTTTTTTGACTGTTATTCCTATAAATAAGCCTTTTATAGAGCATAATACATATAAAGTGTTCCTACCCCATATGTGAGATTTTTCCTTAAAGAAAACCTGTACTGACTGAGGAAATATGGAGGCTGCCTTTGAAAATGCTGGTTGCTTGGCTGTCATGCTTCAGTACTGGGTCCCTTTCCTGGAAATGTGCGGTTTAGGAGTTGAAGCCAGAGACAGCCGGGCAAGTGGCATTTTCAGAAGGGGGTCAGTAGTAGCAGCCCATGTATTTCTCTCAGTAAAGGTTTCCTTTTATGTAAGGTGTTATAGAGGTTGATTTACTGTTCATTTTGCAAGACAATTCTCCCTTAGCTTTGAAAATAATACCCAATCATATGCAAGGAAAAAAAAATTGTATTATTGCTTGCACATGATTGGATGATGGAAGTCAGCAAGCCGGACTCTGGGCACTCTGTGTTCACCTCCTGTGTATACATGTCTGCATTCAACCCCCTGTGCATACACCTCTGCAGTCACCCTCCTGTACATACACCTCTGCATTCACCCCCCCTGTGCATACACCTCTGCATTCACCCTCCTGTACATACACCTCTGCATTCACCTCCTGTGTATACACCTCTGCATTCACCTCCTGTGTATACACCTCTACATTCACCTCCTGTGTATACACCTCTGCATTCACCTCCTGTAAATACACCTCTGTATTCACCTACTGTACATACACCTCTGTATTCACCTACTGTACATACACCTCTGTATTCACCTCCTGTAAATACACCTCTGTATTCATCTCCTGTGTATACACTTCTGCATTCACCTCCTGTACATACACCTCTGCATTCACCTCCCGTGTATACACCTCTGCATTCACCTCCTGTAAATACACCTCTGCATTCAACTCCTGTGTATACATCTCTGCATTCACCTCCTGTAAATATACCTCCCATGCATACACCTCTTCATCCACCCCTTGTACATACACCTCTGCATTCACCTACAGTACATACACCTCTGGTTACCCATCCATCAAATTCATATATATACAAACGGTATAAAACAAAAGGAGCTGCATGGTCCATGGCCTGAGATTCCAAGGGGTGTTACCCCTGATTGATAAAAAATGATGAACCAAGAACCAGTGACACGTATAGATACCCAGAACACAGTGACATCGACGCACAGTGCCAGAACGCCCGCCCCCCCACACACACAAAGGAGTGGGGAGGGCAGAGGAAACAGAAGTGCACGTCGCAGCCCCTGATAAGACGAGACAGGGGCCCCCGCCATACAAAGCGCGGCCGCCAGCACACAAGCTATGAAATTATGTACAGGGAATAATATCAACAGGTAGAGTTATTTAAAATAAAAAAGTATAACATAGATGTTGGAATACTAAAATGAGTCCACATGGGACACATAGGGCAGACAGTTGAAATGTTTTAACCAAATGGACATCACCACAAACTTCCATCCCTGATGCATATTAAAAAGGGAGGGTCGACGTCACGCTACTCCGCCGCATGTACGGCGTCTTCCTGACGCCGAGGTGCGGGCGAGGTTTACCATGCTCGTGGACGCCATGGGAGGGCGGTGACGCCATAGCCTATGCGCCGCAGCCGGTGTGTGGACGCCTCCCCCTCCCTTTGTCCACGTGCGTGACGTTGGTGGCACTTGTGGTGGCGCCTATATATGTGCGCACTTCCTGGACGGGGCAGCCACCGGGACCTTTTACAATACCTCACTTATTGGCATGTCATCCCTCTGTATACAGGTAACCACCACCCTTCCTAGCCTTTGCTTCACCTCGTGGTCATCCATTCTCACCACCCATTCGGCAATATATATTTGTTATGGTTTTCATTCTCACACTCATCACTCCTCCTCCTCCCCTCATGCACTTTCCCCTTCCCCCACTCCCTTTGCACACCCCACAATCTCATCCACATCCCCTTATTTATTTTCAGTATCCACTGCTCACTGGCCCGCAATTTTGGTCTGATCCCGGTGTTCTGTCCTGTCCTGGTCTTGTGCCCCTGTTGGGTGTCCGTGCCTCAACTGCCGCCACAGCTCCCGTGAGTGACATTTCCGGTTGGCCTGCTGCCTCCTTTGTTGTGCTGCCAGTGCGCAATCTATGTAAGTATGGTTTTCTAGCAGTGTGGGGGCTGCTCAACTTGAGCTGCCAGTCCTACCATCCTATACAGGTCTAATACTAATACTTTTTAATATTTTTATTATAGCCCACTCACATGTTTGCTCCTGACGAGTGGCCTGTTGAAGCCACGAAACACGTAGAGCCTACATCTACTGTGTTCTGGGTATCTATACATGTCACTGGTTCTTGGTTCATCATTTTTATCAATCAGGGCTAACACCCCTTGGAATCTCAGGCCATGGGCCATGCAGCTCTTTTTGTTTTTTTTTTTGTGGGTTTCAGGTGCCAACTCTGAGCTTTCATCAAGGGACCGGTTTGTATATATATGAATTTGATGGATGGGGAACCCTTATCATGTTTTTGAAGATGTTTAACTGTTGATTGTCTTTATTGTTTGGATCGCTGTTGTGACCATTTATAATCAACTGTATGAAACTGTATCAATTAAATATTTCATTACTCTAGCCAATCTATGTCCATCAATGCCACCTTACGACCACCACACTCTTCATATAAAGTCCCACCCCTTTGTTCCCTTGCACTTACGTGCAATTGTTTTTCTTATCATCAGAGATGTGCTGCGCTGGTGTTTCCATGTCCTCATCCTGCAACAGAAGTGGTTAGGCATCGGTGCACACAATGTCTTCCACTTCTGGGGCAGCGCTATATGGATGGCCCATGGAAAGCACACCAGGAGAGTCATCAAAAAGCATAAGAGTCTCTTGCAGGACTTGGGGCTCAGACTGCTTGGCTAATTTACAAGGGGCTCAGGTGAAAGACAGATGGCCATGGGTTTCAGGTGCCAACTCTGACCTTTCATCAAGGGACCGGGAGGAAGACAATGTGAAGGAACTGGAGGCATTGTCAGCCACCCAATCTACTATCGCCTGTACTTGTTCTGGCCTCACCAATCGTTGAGGGGCATTCAGGCCTACCATATACCGGTGAAGGTTCTGTTGGCTACCTGAGGAAGGTGTTTCCCTTGTGCGTGTAGCTGGCACACCTCGACCACGTCCTCTCCTTCCAACAGAAGGTTCACCAACACCACCAACACCAGCAGCACCAGTATCACCAGCAGCACCATGACCACATCCCTTATTTGCTCTCCTCATTGTGCCCGCAAATGTACTATGTAGCCCTATGTAAGTATTTATTAATACCAATTAATGCCTTTTTTTTTTGAAAACACCAACGTAGCCGGACTTTTTATTTTGGTGCAAGAAATGCACCACTCACACCAACAGCTGGAAGCTCTCCCTTTAGAACTAGGAGATTATTTTTGAACAATAATGTGTCACTTACAGCAACAGCTGGAAGCTCTCCCTTTAGAACTAGGAGATGATTTTTGAACAATAACGTGTCACTTACAACAGCTAGAACCTCTCCCTTTAGAACTAGGAGATGATTTTTGAACAATAATGTGTCACTTACAGCAACAGCTGGAAGCTCTCCCTTAAGATCTAGGAGATGATTTTTGAACAATAATGTGTCACTTATAGCAACAGCTGGAACCTGGCCCTATAGGAGTAGGCAATGATTTTTGAACAATAATCTTTCCCTCTAAGCAGAAGCCTCTACCTAGTGCAGTCAGATCATTGTGTAATGCAGGGTTTGATCTGCAATCTGTCACTCAAAGTAGCAGTATGTGAAATCTCAAATTACTCCCACGATCTGATCGTTGTGTACGATCCCACAATCTGATCGTTGTGTACGATCGTAACGATCGTTGTGTTAGGCAGGGTTTGATCTGCAATCTGTCACTCAAAGCAGCAGTATGTGATGTCTTGATTCTCAAATTTCTGCAATCTGTCCCTGAGCAATCTGAGCAACAGTAGTAGTAATCTCAGGATGCAGGATCAGATGTTAAAATGTCTGCAATCTGTCCCTCACAAAAACGCTGGCAGCTTCCTCTCCCTACACTATTCAGAGTCTCAGAGAGCATGTGACTGCAGCATCAAGTGACTCCAGCTTATATAGAGGATGGGTCACATGATGCACTGGCCAATCACAGCCATGCCATTAGTAGGCATGGCTGTGATGGCTTCTAAGGGCAAACCAGTGAAACACTTGTTGATTGGCTGCCCTGCAGCTATTCAACATGCGTGATCAACTACCAGAACCCGAAGCATCAGGATTGCGTGGCTGCGCGTGCACACGGCCGTGTGATCCCGCTCCTTCTGAAGGACGTTCAGGAACGTCCACTCAGAAGGAGGAAGCGTGCACCTGGACGTTTATATGCAGTGGCTGGGTGGGAAGCGGTTAACCGGTTCCACACCGCGCGCTGTATATTTACGGCGGCGGTGTGGACACTGAGAGCGAATCGCCGTAAAAAGGTGGGGATTCGCGCAGGCGCAGCTAGGGGGCGATCGCGCCCGACACACTCCGGAGCCGTGATGAGCTGCTACAGCCAAAGACTGGGGAACCATCGATGTAAACACGGCGGTTCCCAGCTCTTTCAATGGGGACATAGGAGATCTACTGATTCCTGTCACTGGGATCAGTTAGATCTCCTATGTCCATGTTAGCCCAGCCCCCTCACAGTAAGAACACACCCAGGGAACACTGTTAACCCCTAGATCTCCCCCTGCAGGTTAACCCCTTCACTGCCAATGACATTTATACAGTAACCAGTGGACATTTACATTTCTGATCGCTGTATAAATGTCATTGGTCCCAAAAAAGTGTCCAAAGTGTCCGACATGTCCGCCCCAATATTGCAGTACCGCTAAAAATCGCAGATCACCGCCATTACTAGTAAAACATTAAAAAAAAATAAAAACCCCAGAAATGAATTCTCATCGTCCATAAACGCGGCCACTTTTACGCAAACCAATCAATAAACGCCGATTATGATTTTTTTTACCAAAAATATGAGGAAGAATATAAATCGGCCAAAACTGATGAAAAAAAAAATGTTTTTATATTTTTTTTTGGATTTGAATTTTAGCAAAAAGTAAGAAATATTGTTTTTTTTTTGCAAAATTGTCGCTCTTTCTTTGTTTATAGCGGTGATCAGAATTGACGTAGCGGTGATCAAATACCACCAAAAGAAAGCTCTATTTGTGGGACGCAAATTTCGTTTGGGTACAACGCCGCACGACGGCGCAATTGTCAGTTAAAGCGACGCAGTGCCGAATCGCAAAAAGTGCTCTGGTCCTAACATGGGAAATTCTTCCGGGGCTGAAGTGGTTAAGCAACACACTTCCAAGAGTGGATGGGGCCTGCCAGTGGATAGGGCCTGCCAGTGTCTAGGGCGCAAGTGTCTTTGCCTTTCAATACTTTTAGGAATCCCACAGACTGAAAAGTGGACTCAAGGCTGGTTCACACCAGATACATGTGTTTTTATTTGAGTCAAAAATGCATGCATACAGTGTTTACCATGGATTCCAATGGCCTATGTCACACCAGTGCAGTGTGTTCCAGTACAGTCAACTAAACGAGAACATGTTGCATTTTTTCTCTTTGGAACGCATCTGTAACATGGCAAAATGCATTCAAAAAGCACCTCAAAAATGTGCATGAGCTTCAACTCAGAAATTGTGATGAACTTGCCCACAGACTTGCAGAAAATCTATACTGTGACAGGTTTTTGCCTGTTGACCAGCGGCAGCTGGTGTATAGGGGCGCTTGAGTGCCACCTCCCCGCCGCTGAGAAGGAAAAAAATAAAGTCAGCCCGACCCCCCTGCAGGAGGCACCGGTATCTTGACTTTTCTTTTTTTTTTTCTCGGATCCTTGCTGTCAGCTGACAGCAAGTAGTGAACCGATTGGCCAGTCAATAAAGTCTATGTGTGTGAACAGGCGCACACACATAGTCTGATTGGCTGCCCCCTGAGCCATCAGAGCCAATGACTCTCTGTCATTGGATGCTGTGGGCGGGGGCGGGACTACGGCAGACGTGCTGGCTGCGTGTTTACTCATGCAGGCACAGCACTCCGCCGGGACTTCCGACCGAGCACACTGTCAGTATGCTCTCCGCAAGCGCTGCCTATGCATACTCTCAGCTCACTTTCCGCATGCCGATCTCTGCAACACTACCAGCCTGCCTATTAGATGGGGTAAGTGCGGGACTTGTCCCGACTTTAGGGGGGGGCTGGTGAGTGTGTACCCTATCTGGGACTCTGTATACTGCTACCTGGGACCCTGTATACTGCTTCCTGGGGTTCTGTATACTGCTATCTGGGGCTCTGTATACCGCTATCTGGGACCCTGTATACTGCTACCTGGGACCCTGTATACTGCTACCTGGGGCTCTGTATACTGCTACCTGGGGCTCTGTTTTCTGCTATCTGGGACCCTGTATACTGCTACCTGGGGCTCTGTATACTGCTATCTGGGACCCTGTGTACTGCTACCTGGGACCCTGTATACTGCTACCTGGGGCTCTGTATACTGCTACCTGGGGCTCTGTATACTACTACCTGGGACCCTGTATACTGCTACCTGGGACCCTGTATACTGCTACCTGGGAATCCTGTATACTGCTACATGGGGCTCTGTATACTGCTACCTGGGACCCTGTATACTGCTATCTGGGACCCTGTATACCCTATCTGGTGACTGTATACCCTATCTGGGATCCTGTATACTGATATATGGTGATTCTGTATACTGATATATGGTGATTCTGTATACTGCTATCTGGGGCTCTGTATACTGTGATATGGTGACTCTGTATACTGCTATCTGGGGCTCTGTATACTGTGATATGGTGGTTCTGTATACTGCTATGTGGGGCTCTATATACTGCTATATGGTGACACTGTATACTGCTGTCTGGTGACTCTGTATACTCCTATCTGGTGATGTTGTATATACCACTATCTGGTGATGTTGTATACCCTATCTGGTGATGCTGGGCTGTATACTCCTGACACAAGGGGTGGAAACTATAAGGGGTGGGGCTTTATGAGAAGTTGGAGGGGTCAAAAAGGAAGGGCGGGGTCTGGTGCCCCCTCATCCTAAAATTTCACCAGCTGCCACTGCTGTTGACTAGCAACAGCGTTGACTGTGATGTTGAAAGCATTACGAAATGGCCTTCAAATGGAACCTGCAGGAGTGTGCATGGTTCTGGGGGACTTGAACCTGACTGCTGACTTTTAGCGGAGGCTTCAATAGACCTAGTTCTAGGGCTGGCACATTAAGTCACAGAGATAACATATTTGTGGTTGTGCCACTGGATGGTGGACACAAGCCCTTTATAACATTTTCCATAATAGGAGGTTGTTGTTTGGCAAAACGTTGGACGAAGTGAGTGAGAGAACAAAGAGTTATGGAGACAGCATTCATGTCAGCTTGGGATTGCATTGTCCCCATTGGGACATTTTACACTGGCCATTCCAGTGCTGCCTTGGGCCAGGTGGCACATGGGGCTTTTCAATTTGCCTCCCTCAGTCAATGGGATGGGTGGCCTATGGATTAGAAGGCCTTTGTGTCTGCACAAATTAGCCCAGGATATGGAATAATTCTGACATCGGATGCCAGTCTGCCTCCAGTCTGAGAAGACAAGTGCAAGGTCATTGGAGCCTAGTAGAATGCAGATGCTCTGACTGAGTTAAATGTAAGGCAGTTTTTTTCTAACATTGCAAGCCTTTCAGGATCTTTCTCCAAGGGACCAGAGTGAAGTTGATGATTGACAAGACAGCAGTAGCTTACATTGCCCACCAAGGGGGCACCAAGTGTCTGTCTTTTCCTGTTACTTTTCGGAACATAAACTTTTCGCAGGGCAGAGGGCCGCTTACAGACAAGCAGGATCCACTAACAGATCAGTTAGGCAAATTATTTTCCAACAATACGTACTTCAACTAGTATTGGTTCTATGGTTCATTCCAGCGGTAGTTCTCGTAGAAAGTCCCATGAACAAATAACTTCTGGTATTTGTAACCAGGTACATAGATGAAGTGATAGAAGGTGGATTCATAGTGCCATGGGTTTTTTCCATTGGTGTATGTCTTCCTCCAGTGTCCTTGATTATGAACATTCTTCTGAAGATTTGGACAGAACACATTTATGCCATACATTTGCTTTCCACCAGCCAAGGAGACCTTGGTTTTCATTGCTCCCCCGGATGTCATTCAACACCACCAATCCCATTTTCGGTCAAACAAGATCTTTTATGCCGACGTCAATGGCAGCACCCCAATTCAGTGAGACTCTTAATAGCCTGGCTATTGAATAAGCCAGACTAGAGGTGCAGGGATTCTCATCTGAGTTGGTTCAGACTTTGGTGAAGACCACAAGACCATGAACGCTATATATAAGAGGATATAAAGAAAGTTATGTTTGCTCAGCAAAGTTTTCTCTCCTATGTCCCCAGCTCTAGCCAATATTCAGGATATTTTTACAATCGGGACTTGAGGTTTGGCTGACATACAACTCCAATAAAGTAAAGGTCTCTGCCTTTTATCCTCTTTTTCAGGCTGCAGATGGGTGGAAGAGCCATTGAACAAATGCTTCATGCAGGCCGTAATCCATATACGACACCCAAGAAAATCCTTGTTCCCTTCTTGGGACTTAGGCTTGGTTCTGAAAGCACTAGTACAGGCATCCCTTGCTCCAATAGCTTAATTTCCATTGTGGTTCCTAGTAATAAAACTAGTTCCTCTGACAGCGGTTGCTTCAGACAGAAGGATGTTGGAGATTGCAGAACTTTCCTGCAAAGATCCCTTTTTGTTTCTTCTTACCAGAAATAGCGATACTGCGTTCATCTCCAAAGCTCAATGCTAAAGCGGTATGGAGTTTCCAGGAAAACTGGGGGCAGTCCCTCAAAGCATTCACACGGAGTCACTGAATACATAGCAGGAAGACTTCATGTCCTTACACAAGTTGCTACAAGTGTACATGCAAAGGTCAAAAGACGTGGGGAAAGTGGACAATCTTTTAATTTCGCCGTCAGGTTCTTGAGTCATCTTCTATTGGTTTACCAGGTTGATTAGGTTGGAATGCAGGAAGTAGGCCTTTCTGCTCAGGAACAGGTGCAAGGTCCTTCGACCTGAGGGGTGGCAGCCTTTGGGGTAGTTATGCCAGGATTTTGGTGGAAGATATATGTGAGACAGCTAGCCCTTCATTCAAATTTACAAGCTAGGCATGCAGTCAGCAAATTTTGCAAAGTTTGGGATGAGACATATAAATAATTTTGTTCTTTGGCAGCCTTTCTTTTATTGTCAATGTTTCTTTTCATGTGTTCTCTCCAGCCCATTTATTCAGCTAGTTATATCCCATTGTGTGCTGATGTGAGGTAAGGCCAGAAATACGAAAAATTGTTATCAAATACCTGCCGTAATTTTCCTTTCCTGGCCTGTTCTCACGTCAGCACAGGATTCACTCCCTAGTGGCCTGTCGCAGGCTAGGTTATCAAACACCTTAGTGGGGGTGGGGCTGTCTTATTTAGCTAGTAAGAGGTGGTCCTGTGGGCGCCAGATGAGTCATTAAACCATTGTGTCCTGACGTGAGGACAGGCCAGGAAAGGAAAATTACAGAAAGTATTTGATAACAATTTTCCGTAATGTATCCACCTCTACATCCAGCTACCTTCTGTGTATACACCTCTACATCCAGCTGCCTCCCATGTTGCCACCTCTACATCCAGCTATGCCCTTGCATACACCTCTACATCCAACTACCTCCTGCGTATACACCTCTACATCCTGCTACCTTCTGTGTATACACCTCTACATCCAGCTCCTATGTATACACCTATACATCCAGGTACCTTCTGTTTATCCACCTCTACACCCAGCTACCTCCCATGTAGTCACCTCTACATCCAGCTACCTCCCGTGTATCCACCTCTACATCCAGCTACCTCCCGTGTAACCACCTCTACATCCAGCTACCTCCTGTGTATAAACCTCTACATCCAGCTACTGCCTGTGTATACACCTCTACATCCAGCAACCTTCTGTGTATACACCTCTACATCCAGCTACCGCCTGTGTATACACCTCTACACCCATATACTTCCCATATATACACCTATACATCCAGGTACCTACTGTGTATCCACCTCTACACCCAGCTACTTCCCGTGTATCCACCTCTACATCCAGCTACCTCCCGTGTAGCCACCTCTACATCCAGCTGCCTCCTGTGTATAAATCTCTACATCCAGCTACCTCCAGTGTATCCACCTCTACATCCAGCTACCTCCTGTGTAGCCACCTCTACATCCAGCTATCTCCTGTGTATAAACCTCTACATTCAGCTACCTTCTGTGTATACACCTCTACACCCATATACTTCCCATGTATATACCTATACATCCAGGTACCTTCTGTGTATCCACCTCTACACCCAGCTACTTCCCGTGTATCCACCTCTACATCCAGCTACCTCCCGTGTAGCCACCTCTACATCCAGCTACCTCCAGTGTATCCACCTCTACATCCAGCTACCTCCTGTGTAGCCACCTCTACATCCAGCTACCTCCTGTGTATAAACCTCTACATTCAGCTACCTTCTGTGTATACACCTCTACACCCATATACTTCCCATGTATACACCTATACATCCAGGTACCTTCTGTGTATCCCCCTCTACACCCAGCTACTTCCCGTGTATCCACCTCTACATCCAGCTACCTCCCATGTAGCCACCTCTACATCCAGCTACCTCCGGTGTATAAATCTCTACATCCAGCTACCTCTTGTGTATACATCTCTACATCCAGCTACCTTCTGTGTATACACCTCTACATCCAGCTACTTTCTGTGTATACACCTCTACATCCATATACTTCCCATATATCCACCTCTACATCCAGCTAACATTTGTGTATACACCTCTACATCCAGCTACCTCCCATGTATACACCTCTACATCCAGCCACCTTCCGTGTACTCACCTCTACATCCAGCCACCTCCCGTGCATACACCTCTGCATCCAGCTGTCTCCCATGTATACACCTCTACATCCATCTACCTCCTGTGTAGCAATTTTCAACTCTTGCCACAGATTCTCAATTGAATTTAGGTCTGGACTTAGACTGGGCCATTCTAACACATGAACATGCTTTGATCTAAACCATTCCATTGTAGCTCTGGCTGTATGTTGTCCTGCTGGAAGGTGAACCTCCGTCTCCGTCTTTTGCACAATCTAGCAGGTTTTCTTCTAAGATTGCTCTGTATTTGGCTCCATCCATCGTCACCATTAACTCTGACCAGCTTCCCTGTCCCTGCTGGAGAAAAGCATCCCCACAACATGATGCTGTCACCACCATGTTTCATGGTGGAGATGGCGTGTTCAGTAGGCATGTGCAATTCGTTTCGTTCTGAATTAGTTTTTTAACAAATTTTTTGAAATTCCGGAGTTTGGACGAATCCAAATGTCTGAATTTCAAATTTCTGAATTTTTCCGAATTTTCGTTTATTCAAATTCGAAAATTCGGTAATCGTAAAAGCCGAAAATCTGAAATTTGACAATTCGGAAATTCGGGCATCCGAAAATTCGAAATTAGAAAATCAGAAATAATAACTAATAATAACTTAACTAGTCTTACTAACTATTAAATTATAGATATTGGAATTTTCTTGAAAATTTGGCTGTTAAGTTCACTAACAGTCAATTTAATAGTTATTCATTAGTTAGCTATTATTTCAAATGTGCTTTCCTATTTTCGAATTTCTGACTTTCAAATTTCCGAATTTGCGTTTTTTCAGTTCTGAATTTCTGAACTTCCGACTTTTCGAATTTCGGCATTTTCGAATTCTGAATTACCAAATTCCTGAATTTCCAAATTTCCGATTCCCGAATTTTCAGAATTCCTGAATTTGCGAATTACCAAAAAAATAAAAAAAGGAACGAAACAAAAACTAACACATTTTTCGTCCATGCACAAGTCTAGTGTTCAGGGTGATGTGCAGTGTTAGTTTTCCACCACATAGCGTTTTGCTTTTAGGCCAAAAACTTCACTTGTGGTCTCATCTGACCAGAGCACCTTCTTCCACATGTTTGCTGTGTCCCCCAGATGGCTTCTTGCAAACTGCGGATGGGACTTTTTATGACTTTCTTTCAACAATGGCTTTCTTCTTGCCACTGTAGCATAAAGGCCAGATTTGTGGAGTGCATAACTAATAGTTGTCCTGTGGACAGATTCTCCCACCTGAGCTGTGGATCTCTGTAACTCCTCCAGAGTTACCATGGGCCTCTTGGCTGCTTCTCTGATTAATGCTCTTCTTGCCTGGCCTGTCAGTTTAGGTGGATGGTCATACCAAGCTTGCAGCTTTGCCATATTCTTTCCATCTTTGGATGATGGATTGAGCAGAGCTCAGTGAGATGTTCAAAGCTTGGGATATTTTTTTTATAACCTAACCTTCCTGTAAACTTCTCCACAACTTTATCATTGACCTGTCAGGTGTGTTCCTTGGCCTTCATGATGCTGTTTGTTTACTAAGGTTCTCTAACAAACCTCTGAGGGCTTCACAGAACAGCTTTATTTATTCTAAGAATAAATTAAACACAGGCGGACTCTATTTACTAATTAGGTGACTTCTGAAGGCAATTGGTTCCACTAGATTTTAGTTAGGGGTATCAGAGTAACTGAAGCTCCCCAGTGCGGGCAGCACTCATGCAGCCCCATACCATGACCTTAGTCTGTTTTGCGGGTTAGACTGTTTGCGGGCTTTCTTGTGCATCATCTTTAGAATAGGCTTCTTTTTGGGATGACAGCCATGCAGACCAATTTGATACAATGTGCGACGTATGGTCTGAGCACTGATAGGCTGACCCCCCACCCCTTCAACCTCTGCAGCAATGCTGTCAGCACTCATACGTCTATTTCCCAAAGACACCCTTTGGATATGACGCTGAGCACGTGCACTCAACTTCTTTGGTCAATCATGGCAAGGCCTGTTCTGAGTGGAACCCTTCCTGTTAAACCGCTGTATGGTCTTGGCCACCGTGCTGCCGCTCAATTTCAGGGTCTTGGCAATCTTCTTATAGCCTAAGCCACATTTATGTAGAGCAACAATCGTTTTTTTAGATCCTCAGAGAGTTCTTTGCCATGAGGAGCCATGTTGAATTTCCAGTGACCACCATGAGAGAGTGAGAGCAATAACACCAAATTTAACACACCTGCTCACCATTCACATCTAAGACCTTTTAACTCTAACAAGTCACATGACACCGGGGAGGGAAAATGGCTAATTGGGCCCAATTTGGACATTTTCACTTAGGGGTGTACTCACTTTTGTTGCCAGCGGTTTAAACATTAATGGCTGTGTGTTGAGTTATTTTGAGGGGACAGCAAATTTACACTGTTATACAAGCTGTACACTCACTACTTTACATTGTAGCAAAGTGTAATTTCTGTGTTGTCAGGTGAAAAGATATAGTAAAATATTTACAGAAATGTGAGGGGTGTTCTCTTGTGAGATACTGTACACCTCTACATTCATTTACCTTCTGTGTAACTAGAAGTAGTGGTGTGTACACTTATATATTCAGCTACGTCATGTGTATTCACCTCTGCATCCAGCAACTTTTCACGTATCTACCTATAAATCCGGCTACCTCCTGTGTATATAAATATAAATTTCATGTGATAATAAAGTTCATCAATAAAGTGTTCTTTTTGTGCTTCACATCCCACATCAAGTAAATACATACATCAAACAAATCCCAGTGATGATAGATGTTCATATAAGAAGAACTCCTTAAGTGATGTGTGATCACACTCCCATAACCATCCCAGAACCACTCCGTGTGTGAGAACAGCTTCCCTCACATCAACACCTACATACTGGAGGTCTGACAGCGCTTGATAGCTATTCTCCACAAAAGAATACCAGAGCCTCTCCTCTCCTCACAGCATGACTTAGATTGGGCTGACAGCGCATTATAGTGTTAGCAGCTTCCCTTGGATGGTTTTTGTCATATTAGTTGGTATTGGTTAGTGCATAAGTAATTGTATTCTCTTTATCCACTGCCCTACTGACACCATCCACTGCCCTACTGACACCATCCACTGCCCTACTGACACCATCCACTGCCCTACTGACACCATCCACTGCTCTATTGACACCATCCACTGCCCTACTGACACCATCCACTGCCCTACTGACACCATCCACTGCTCTATTGACACCGTAAACTGCTCTCCTGACACCGTCCACTGCTCTACTGACACTGTGCACTGATCTACTGACACCATCCATTGCTCTAATAACACCACCCACTGCCCTACTGACACCATCCACTGCTCTACTGACACCGTCCACTGCCCTACTGACACCATCCACTCCCCTACTGACACCATCCACTGCTCTAGTGATACCATCCACTGCTCTACTGACACCGTCCACTGCCCTACTGACACCATCCACTGTCCTACTGACACCATCCACTACCCTACTGACACCATCCACTGCCCTACTGACACCATCCACTGCTCTACTGACACCATCCACTGCCCTACTGACACCGTCCACTGCTCTCCTAACACTGTCCACTGCCCTACTGACACCGTAAACTGCTCTCCTGACACCATCCACTGCCCTACTGACACTGTGCACTGATCTACTGACACCATCCATTGCTCTAATAACACCACCCACTGCCCTACTGACACCATCCACTGCTCTACTGACACCGTCCACCACCCTACTGACACTGTTTACTGCCCTGACACCATCCAGTGCCCTACTGACACCATCCACTGTTCTACTGACACCGCCCTCTGCCCTACTGACACAGTTTACTGCTCTACTGACACCATCCACTGCTCTTCCGACACCATCCACTGCTCTTCCGACACTGTCCAGTGCCCTACTGACTGACACTGTTCACTGACCTATTGACTGACACCATCTACTGCTGTACTGACATCCACTGCTCTACTGACACAGTCCACTATTCTACTGACTGACATCATTCACTGTTCTACTGACTGACACTGTCCACTGCTCTACTGACTGACACCATCAACTGCTCTACTGACATCATCCACTGCCCTACTGACACCGTCCACTGCTCTCCTAACACTGTCCACTGCCCTACTGACACCGTAATCTGCTCTCCTGACACCGTCCACTGCCCTACTGACACTGTGCACTGATCTACTGACACCATCCATTGCTCTAATAACACCATCCACTACCCTACTGACACCATCCACTGCCCGACTGACACCATCCACTGCTCTACTGACACCATCCACTGCCCTACTGACACCATCCACTGCTCTCCTAACACTGTCCACTGCCCTACTGACACCGTAAACTGCTCTCCTGACACCGTCCACTGCCCTACTGAAACTGTGCACTGATCTACTGACACCATCCATTGCTCTAATAACACCACCCACTGCCCTACTGACACCATCCACTGCCCTACTGACACCGTTTACTGCCCTGACACCATCCACTGCCCTACTGACACCATCCACTGCCATACTGACACCACCCACTGCTCTACTGACACCGTTCACTGCCCTACTGACACCGTTTACTGCTCTACTGACACCATCCACTGCCCTACTGACACCATCCACTGCTCTTCCGACACCGTCCAGTGCCCTACTGACTGACACTGTTCACTGACCTATTGACTGACACCATCCACTGCTGTACTGACATCCACTGCTCTACTGACACAGTCCACTATTCTACTGACTGACACCATTCACTGTTCTACTGACTGACACTGTCGACTGCTCTACTGAATGACACCATCCACTGCTCTACTGACTGACACCATCCACTCCTATACTGACTGACACTGTCCACTGCTCTACTGACTGACACCATCAACTGCTCTACTGACATCATCCTCTGTCCTACTGACATCATCCTCTGTCCTACTGACACCATCCTCTGTCCTACTGGCACTGTCTCTATATCCAGCCATGGGCGTAGCGTGAGGAGTAGCAGGAGTCGCAACTGCGACCCCGTCCCTGCTTCAGGACGGCCCGTGCAGCTTCCCTGTCACATGGAGTTTTATGCCGATGTGCCTGTGTGTGCGGCCAGGTTATTTGAGGGGCCGGCATGTGAGGAATAACATGGGGCAGACCACTCTCCTCCAGCGTCAGGTGGGACGGGCCGCTGAGTGTAATGATAGGATGAAGTGTGACGATCACGGAACCTTTCTTCGTTCTTTTGCACCAAACTTCCAATCCCTTCCCAGCAGCGTGTCCTCCCTGTCCCTGCTCCTCTGTGAGCTGTTCCCACCCCCTCCTCCCCTTAACTCTCACTGCAAGTATGTGATCTCTCCTCACCTCCCATATCTCTTAGTGCACCCCCCTTGCCTGGCTGGGGGGGTAGAGTACAAGAGCTGCAGATATCACAATCAAGTAAGTTCATTGACAGGTCAGAGCGGAGCATGTGGGGAGGAGGGGAGGGAGGTATGTGGACTGCGAGCATTTACAGTCCAGGACACTGATATGACTGGGAGCTACTATACATTAAAGGGGTTGTAAACCCTCAAGGTCTTTCACCTTAGGTGAAAAACCTCCTTTAGTGTAGCAGTCCCCAGAGCCCCTGTTTTACTTACCTGAACCTTGTCTTTCCCGCGCCGGGGACGAGCACACGCGCTCCATCCGGTGTCTCGGCTCCTGTTTGGATAGATTTGAAGCAACGCAGCCATTGGCTCCTGCTGCTGTCAAACACATCTAATGACGTGAGAGCCAGGGTCGGTTCCAAGCCCTGCTGTCTGTGTCAATGGACATAGCAGCAGGACTCGGGAACGCGCCCGCACAGCTGCCCCCAGGGAAGCGCTTCTCCGTGGGGACACTCAATGTGGGGAGGAGCCAGGAAATCCGCGGAGAGACCCCAGAAGAAGAGGATCGAGGCTACTCTGTGCAAAAACCCTTGCACAGAGGAGGTAAGTATGACATGTTTGTTATTTAAAAAAACAAAAAAAACCCAAAGCTTTACAATCAGTTTAAGAGGGACTGGGACTTCCCAGGACTCCCCCTGCACTGGGAACATTCCATATGTGAAGGAGTGACAGGAGCAAGCATGGAGAAGAAGGAGAGGGGTAATAGTCCTGGACATGCTGGAACTTGTGGTGTGGCTATCCCTTCTTCGATAAAACTGCGTGAAAACACAAAAAGACCTATTGGGTACTAAGTCAAAACCCCAGTGCTGCAAGAGGTTCAGTAACAATAAGAGGTTCAATAACGTAAAGAGTATCAGTAACAAAAATCATTAAATACCCTACTGGTATTGCAGGTAAAAACACCAGTGCTGCAAATAATTAACCACTTGACCACTGGGCACTTAAACCCCCTTCCTAACCAGACCAATTTTCAGCTTTCAGCGCTCTCACATTTTGAATGACAATTACTCAGTCATAAAACACTGTACCATACACAATTTTTGCCCTTTTTTCACACAAATAGAGCTTTCTTTTGGTGGTATTTAATCACCGCTGGGTTTTTTTATTTTTTGCGCTATAAATTAAAAAAGACCGCAAATTTTGTAAAAAAAATGCATTTTTCTTAATCTCTGTTATAAAATTTTGCAAATTAGTAAATTTTCTTCATAAATTCTTCAAAATGTATACTGCTACATATCTTTGGTAAAAATAACCCAAATCGGTTTATATTATTTGGCCTTTGTGTAAGTTATAGAGTCTACATGCTATGTTGGCAATCATTGAAAATTGATCACACCTGATCACACCTGATGTACTGACGGCCTATCTCATTTCTTGAGACCCTAACAAGCCAGGAAAGTACAAATACCCCCCATTGACCCCTTTTTGGAAAGTAGACATTCCAATGTATTTAGTAAGTTGCATGGTTAGTTTTTTGATGTTGTTTTAATTTAGATTTTTTTTTTACCCACAAAATGGTCATGTTAACAGGTTATTTCTCTCAAATGGCATGTGCATACCACAAATTACACACCAAAATACATTCTGCTATTCCTCCTGAGTATGGTGATACCACATGTGTGAGACTTTTATACAGCCTGGCCACATAGCCTGGCCCAACTTTGAAGTAGCACCTACAGGCATTCTAGGTGCACATCTCATTTCTCAACCACCTATTACACTTTTGAAGGCACTGGATCACCAGGACAATGGAAACACCCACAAAATGACCCCATTTTGGAAAGCTAACACCCCAACGTATAATCGATGAGGCATAGTGAGTCTTTTGAATGGTTCAATTTTTCCAGAACTTTTTGGAAAATATGGAAAAAAAAATAAAAACGCATTTTGTTTACACAAAGTTGTCCATTTATAAGATATTTCCAATGCATAGCATGTACATAGCAAAAATGACACCCCAAAATATATTCTGCTACTCCTCCTGAGTATGGCAATACCACATGTGTGAGACTTTTATACAGCCTGGCCACATACAGAGGCCCAACATTGAAATAGCACTGTCAGGCGTTCTAGGAGCATAAATTACACATCTCATTTTTCAACCACCTATTACACTTTTGAAGGCCCTGGAGCACCAGGACAATGGAAACAACAACAAAATGTCCCCATTTTGGAAAGCTAACACCCCATCGTATAATCTATGAGGCATCATTAATCATTTGAATAGTTTGTTTTTTTCCAGAAGTTTTTGGAAAATGTGGAAAAAAAATGGAAACACATGTACATAGCAAAAATGACACCCCAAAATATATTCTGCTACTCCTCCTGAGTATGGTGATACCACATGTGTGAGACTTTTATACAGCCTGGCCACATACAGAGGCCCAACATTGAAGTAGCACCATCAGTTGTTCTAGGAGCATAAATTACACATCTCATTTCTCAATCACCTATTATACATTTGAAGGCCCTGGAGCACCAGAACAATGGAAATGCCCACAAAATCACCCCATTTTGGAAAGCTAACACCCCAACGTATAATCTATGGGGCATTATGAGTCTTTTGAACAGTTCATTTTTTTCCAGAACTTTTTGGAAAATATGGAAAAAAAAATAAAAACATTTTTTTTTACACAAAGTTGTTCATTTATAAAATATTCCCAACACATAGCATGTACATAGCAAAAATGACACCCCAAAATATATTCTGCTACTCCTCCTGAGTATGGCAATACCACATGTGTGAGACTTTTATACAACCAGGCCACATACAGAGGCCCAACATTGAAGTAGCACCGTCAGGCGTTTTAGGAGCATAAATTACATACCGTATATACTCGAGTATAAGCCGAGTTTTTCAGCACATTTTTTGTGCTGAAAAAGACCCCCCTCGGCTTATACTCGAGTCAGTGTCTGTGGGTGATGAGTAGATTCACATTAAACAGAGCCGTGCTGCTTCTAAGAGCCGTTCTGTGCTTTGTAGGTGTGATTAAACACATTGGAATGCAGAGAATGCTGAGAGAGGTGTCAGATTCTCAGCTTGATGTCGGGAGGTGGGCGGGACAAGCTGATGTTAGCTGTTCAGTCCCTCCCACCTCCTGATCTCCGTGAAGAGCTGCAGCTCTCTCTCTGCATTCTTTGCATTCCAATGTGTTTAGTCACACTTACAAAGCACAGAACGGCTCTTAGAAGCAGCACAGCTCTGTTTAATGTGAATCTACCTTACTCATCCCTTATGTGTTCTGGCTACAGTCTGTGTCCTGGATAAAATTCCTGTGTCCTGGCTAATATCCCTGTGTCCTGGCTACAGTCTGTGTCCTGGCTAAAATCCCTGTTTCCTGGCTACAATACCTGTGTTCTGGCTACAGTCTCTGTGTCCTGGCTCCCTGTCCCTGTGTTCTGGCTCCCTGTCCCTGTTTTCTGGCTACAATTCCTGTGTTCTGGGTGCTGCATTTGCCACCCTAGGCTTATACTCGGGTCAATAACTTATCCCAGTTTTTTGTGGTAAAATTAGGTGCCTCGGCTTATATTCGAGACGGCTTATACTCGAGTATATACGGTATCTCATTTCTCAACCACCGATTACACTTTTGAAGGCCCCTGGAGCACCAGGACAATAGAAACACCCACAAAATTACCCCATTTTGGAAACTAAACACCCCAACGTATAATCTATGAGGCCTAATGTGTCTTTTGAACATGTCATTTTTTTTCCACAAGTACTTATAAAATGTGGAAAGAAAATGAAAACACATTTTTTTTACACAAAGTTGTCCATTTATAAGATATTTCTAACACATAGCATGTACTTATCAAAAATGACACCCCAAAATACATTCTGCTACTCCTCCTGAGTATGGTGATACCACATGTGTGAGACTTTTACACAGCCTGGCCACATACAGATGTCCAGCATCAAAGGAGCACCATCAGGTGTTCTAGGAACATAAATTACGCATTTAATTTCCTGACAACCTATCACATTTTTGAAGGCCCTTCATATTTCTAACACATAGCATATACATACCAAGAATTACGCCTCAAAATACCTTCTGCTGAGTAAAGGGTAAACAAAAGATTACCTGTGGTTTTAGTAGTGCAGTTGTCCACAGGAGGAGAGCCCTGATCCAGGCAGGCAGGGACATGGTCAGCGAATTGTCCAGGCAGCAGGCAGGAATATTGTCCATAGTCAGTACAGGCAGGAATACTGTTCATATACAGTCCAGAGTCAGTGCAGCTAGAGATATTGCCAGCATGCCAAAATATTGGTCCTGGTAGTAGGCAGGAACATGGTCTATAGTACAGGTAGCAGGCCAGGAAAGAATGGGGACGGGGTAGAGGCTTCTCCCACCCAAATCGCTTCTGAGTCCCCAGACCCTAATCTGGGAATGAGAAAACCAAATAATTTGTTTTCTTCATCCAGAAAAATCATTCTGGAGCCCCTCACATATGTCAGACCCCTGTGTTTATGAATCCCACTATTCCAGTATCAGTCCAAGAGGCAGGCAAAAAAAGTGGTCAATAAACAGGCCAGGGTCAGTTTCAGAGCAGGCAGAGGTATATTTAGCATTAGGCAGAAGCGTTGTCGTATAACAGGCCAGGGTCAGTTCTGGAGTAGGCAGAGGTATATTTAGCGTTAGGCAGAAGCGTTGTCGTATAACAGGCAGCGGTATGTACAGTGCAGTGCAGTGGCATAAGGGGTGTGGAGGAAATTGACAGGAAATGAGAATTACCATGCATCACTAATAATGTACACAAGTATGGTAACGGCGGAAACAATCGCCTATACAGAGGCCTGGTTGGGAAGGACATTGTGGACAACAATATATGGTGTCTCTTCTAGTTCCTCTTCTGGAGCACACCTGGCATATCTTCTGCCGTTTTCGACCTGTTTCATAGTTGGGGGGTCTCTCAGAAAAATGCCGTTCACTGAGTCTGCTCACTGCATCCGATCTAATGTTTTCTGGTGGGCCTTCAGGATACAAAAGGGTGGTGATAATTTCTTCTTGGTAATGAAGATAAGGTATGGGGCTCTGGGTAGATGTACGGTAAATAACATAACTGTTATACATGGCCAAACTGAAAAAATAAAAAAATAAATGGAGACTTTTTTATACCAATAGCGGCTTTTTCCTGTGGGAAGATAGGGTTCAATCATTTGATCATTAAAATCAACTCCCCCCATGTACAAATTGTAGTCATGGACACATGCTGGTTGCTGGATTGGGCCATTTCCTTGTTGTATTTCCATGTAGGTGTCGTTATGGATGGATGTGAGCATGTGGACATTTTGTTTATCCCTCCACCTGACAGCCAATATCTTGATTTCGCAAAGACGCCATCTCCCCTTTTCGTAGTCTTTCAGTAACGAGCCTTTGCGGGAAGCCCTTCCTATTGGCTCTCACTGTACCACATGCTGGAGTGCTCCTTAGGTGCCCTTTCCAAGAAGTGGATATATAAGCTCCCATACAACTTTTCCACTGGCTCCCATGTACTCTGGGCATTCAGGGGGATGCAGTTGAGTGTCCTTCCCTTCGTACACCAGGAAGCTGTAGATGTACCCCGTGGCTCGGTCACACAGCTTGTACAGTTTAACCCCATATCGGGACCTTTTGCTGGGGATAAACTGCCTGAAGCCAAGCCTGCCTGAGAAATGAACAAGTGATTCATCCATGGAGATATTTTGGTCGGGGATAAATAATTGGGAGAATTTCTCAGAGAAAAGATTTAGGAGTGGCCGAATTTTAAATAATTTATCAAATGATGGGTCATTTCGGGGAGGGCACTGGGAGTTGTCATTGTAGTGGAGAAACTGCATAATCCTCAGGTATCTTGATCTTGGCATAATCGATGAATGGATGGGCATGTGGAGGATTGGGTGGGTTAACTAATAAGAATATAATTAATTTTGTTTTGTTATTCCCATGTTGAAAGTTAGGCCAAATTTAATTTTAATTCTTCTACTGTCAATTCTCTCCAATCATAGGTACTGGCGTAACTTGAATCGGGGTTGCTTGTTATGTACTGTTGTGCATAGAGGTTGCACTGGGCCACGATGGAAGATAATAGGTCTTGGGTAAAAATTAAATTAAAAAAATCAATAAAGGCAAAATTCTCTGTGTTCACCTGGACACCTGGCTGGGCGGTGAAAGGTAGGACATTTGCTGCTCCTGAATTAGGAGGAAGCCACAGAGTGTTTTCAAGGGCATAGGGAAGGCCGGCGTGGGTTCTAATCCTTTGGGGCAGGGATGACACCCCGCTAGTGCTTAGCTTTTGTTGCACTGGTATATCATTTCTTGTGGCTGGCACTGCACCACTGGTGGATGGAACTAAGCTGCTGGTTGATGCAACTGCATTACTGGTGGATGGCACTGATGTGCTGGTTGATGCCACTGCGCTACTTGTGGTAGCTTGCTGCTCCGTGCCAGAATGCCTTCGCTTCATGGGCACGCTTTCCTCTTCCTCTGATTCTGTTTCAGACCCACTGCTTACAAAGGGTTCATATTCTGAACCAGAATCAGACTCAGACTCAGACTCAGAGAGCTCTCCGCTGCTCTCGTCGGTCAAACTAAGAAGACGATAGGCCTCCTCAGTGGAAAACATTTTTCTTGCCATATTGGTAACTGTGGGACAGTTATGGCTGCACTAATGGGTGCTGATGAGGCTGTTCTAATAAGGCTGCACCGCTGGGTGCTGAAGAGGCTGCACTGATGGGTTCTGATGAGGGTGCACTGATAGGTGCTGATGAGGGTGCACTTATGTGCGCTGATGAGGTTGCACTGATGTACACTAATGCACCACACTGATGATGCACTTATTAGCTGGCACTGATAAGGTGGCACTGACGGATGCTGATGAGGATCCACTGATATGGTGTCACTAATGAACAGTCACTTATGGGCAGGGGTGAACGCTGTAGTGGCACTGATGGGCACTGTAGGGCTCAAATGAGCACTGTAGTAGCACTAATGTGGCACTGAAGAGCACTGTAGTGCGATGAGCATCCACTGATAGGGTAGCACTGATAAGCACTCACTTATGGGCACTGATGCGCACTGTAGTTGCCATGGATGAGCGCTGTAGTGGCACGGATGATCGCTGTAGAGGCACTGATGAGCACTATAGTAGCACTGATTAGCGCTGTAGTGGCACTGATGAGCACTGTAGTAGCACTGATGTGCGCTGTAGTGGCACTGATTACTGTAGGTGCCCTGATAGCACAGATGAGCACTGTAGTGGCACTAATGTGGAACTGATGAGCACTGTAGTGGCACTGGGCACTGTAGTGGCACAGATGAGCACTGACGTATCACTGAAGTGGCACTGATGAGCACTATAGTAGCACTGATGAGCACTGTAATGGCAGTGATGATGAGCACTGTATTGGCACTGATGAGCACTGTAGTGGCACTAATGTGCCACTGATGAGCACTTTAGTGGCACTGGGTGCTGTAGGGGCACAGATGAGCACTGACGTGGCACTGGGCGTTGTAGTGGCACAGATGAGCACTGACGTGGCACAGAAGTGGCACAGGTGGCACTGATGGGCACTGGTGGCACAGATGAGCACTGTAGTGGCCCTGTAGGGCACAGTTGATCACTGTAGGGCACCGATGATCACTGTAGGGCACAGTAGTAGCACTGATGGGTACTGTAGTGGCACAGGTGGCACTGATGGGTACTGTAGTGGCACAGGTGGCACTGCTGGGTACTGTAGTGGCACTGCTGGGTACTTTAGTGGCACTGATTGGTACTGTAGTGGCACTGGCTGGTACTTTAGTGGCATTATATGGCACTGCTGGGCACAGATATTTGCTGCAGATCACTCACTGTAGCTCTCCTCTCCTCACACTGTATCGGTGTGAGGTGAGAAGAGAACAGGACCTCTGTGTGACCACGGTCTATTGGGAGGGAGCGATCGTGTGGTAAAGGGCCGTTGCTATTGGCCCTTTACCGCGATCTGTGTTGCACCGGCTCCCGTGAACCCGGCGAGCACGGAGGCTTCCGTGCGTGTGCCCTAGGGGGCACACAGGAGCGCGATTCTGGGAAGACGTCCATGGCGCCCTCCCAGAATAATACGACCGCGCTGTAGACATCCTTTGTCTATAGCGCGGTCGGCAAGTGGTTAAAAATGTGCAAACAAAGTGGAATGAGGCTGGGTTCACATTGGTGCGATGCAGGAAAGCTGCGAATCCAGTGCAGGTTACTGTATCGCATGGGCATCACACACTGGTTGTCAATGTAAAGTTAATGACACCCCCAGATCGGTTCGCAGATCTCAGTGCGAACTGTCAAATGGTGCAGGAATCAGATCGCGTAGGTGTGAACACCCATATGATCCGATTCCAGTGTGGACCAAAAAAAGGGTCCTGCACCATTTGGTGCGAATACAGTTTGTATGGCTGAAATCGCATCGCACAGACATTGAATGTGATCTGAACAGCAATGTGGTGCGAATCACATGCAATGTCTGTCATCACACAAGTGTGAACTGGCACTGAATAGATAACAAGGAAAAATTCTGTATATAGATCAAATTGTGCAAACAAAGCAAGATAATTCTATATGCAGATAAAGTTTATTAATGCGTTAGTATTATCCAAATAGGGTGACCCTGCTGGGTACTGCAACCAATGCAACAGTGCAGTAAAAAATCAAATGTGCAAATATGGCAAATAAATAGGTAAATCAAATAAATTTCATGTGATAATAAAGTTCATCAATAAAGTGTTCTTTTTGTGTTTCACATCCCACATCAATGTGCCCAAGTAAATACATACATCAAACAAATCCCAGTGATGATAGATGTTCATATAAGAAGAACTCCTTAAGTGATGTGTGATCACACTCCCATAACCATCCCAGAACCACTCCGTGTGTGAGAACAGCTTCCCTCACATCAACACCTACATACTGGAGGTCTGACAGCGCTTGATAGCTATTCTCCACAAAAGAATACCAGAGCCTCTCCTCTCCTCACAGCATGACTTAGATTGGTCTGACAGAGCATTATAGTGTTAGCAGCTGCCCTTGGATGGTTTTTGTCATATTAGTTGGTATTGGTTAGTGCATAAGTAATTGTATTCTCTTTATCCACTGCTCTACTGACACCTTCCACTGCCCTACTGACACCATCCACTGCCCTACTGACACCATCCACTGCCCTACTGACACCGTAAACTGCTCTCCTGACGCCGTCCACTGCCCTACTGACACTGTGCACTGATCTACTGACACCATCCATTGCTCTAATAACACCACCCACTGCCCTACTGACACCTTCCACTGCTCTACTGACACCATCCACTGCCCTACTGACACCATCCACTGCCCTACTGACACCGTAAACTGCTCTCCTGACACCGTCCACTGCTCTACTGACACTGTGCACTGATCTACTGACACCATCCATTGCTCTAATAACACCACCCACTGCCCTACTGACACCATCCACTGCTCTACTGACACCGTCCACTGCCCTACTAACACCATCCACTGCCCTACTGACCTCGTCCACTACCCTACTGACACCATTTACTGCTCTACTGACACCATCCACTGCCCTACTGACACCATCCACTGCTCTTCCGACACTGTCCAGTGCCCTACTGACTGACACTGTTCACTGACCTATTAACTGACACCATCCACTGCTGTACTGACATCCACTGCTCTACTGACACAGTCCACTATTCTACTGACTGACATCATCCACCGTTCTACTGACTGACACCGTCAACTGCTCTACTGAATGACACCATCCACTGCTCTACTGACTGACACCATCCACTCCTATACTGACTGACACTGTCCACTGCTCTACTGACTGACACCACCCACTGCTCTACTGACATCATCCTCTGTCCTACTGACACCATCCTCTGTCCTACTGACATCATCCTCTGTCCTACTGACACCATCCTCTGTCCTACTGACACTGTCCACTGCTCTACTGACACAGTTTACTGCTCTACTGACACTGTCCACTGGTTTACTGACACCATCTACTGCTCTACTGACACCATCCACTGCTCTACTGACACTGTCCACTGCTCTACTGACACCGTCCACTGCTCTACTGACACTGTCTGCTGCTTTACTGACTGACACCATCCATTGCTGTACTGACTGACACTGTCCATTGCTTTACTGACTGACATCGTCCACTGCTCTACTGACTGACACCATCCACTGCTCTACTGACACCATCCACTGTTCTACTGACTGCCACCATCCACTGCTCTACTGACTGACATCATCCACTGCCCTACTGACTGACACTGTCGACTGCTCTACTGAATGACACCATACACTCCTATACTGACTGACACCATCCACTCCTATACTGACTGACACCGTCCACTGCTCTACTGGCTGACACCATCCACTGCTCTACTGACATTATCCTCTGTCCTACTAACATCATCCTCTGTCCTACTGACACCGTCCTCTGTCCTACTGACACTGTCCACTGCTCTGCTGACACCATCCACTGCTCTACTGACACCATTTACTGCCCTACTGACACTGTCCACTGGTCTCCTGACACCATCCACTGCTCTACTGACTGACATCATCCACTGCCCCACTGACTGGCATCATCCACTGCTCTACTGACTGACATCATCCACTGCTCTACTGACTGACACCATCCACTGCTCTACTAACTGACACCATACACTGTTTTACTAAATGACACCATCCACTCCTATACTGACTGACACTGTCCACTGCTCTACTGACTGACACCATCCACTGCTCTACTGACATAATCCTCTGCTCTACTGACACCATTTACTACCCTATTGACACAGTCCACTGGTCTACTGACAACATCCACTGCTCTACTGACACCATCCACTGCTCTACTGACACCATCCATTGCTCTACTGACTGACACCATTCACTGCTCTACTGACACCATCCATTCCTCTACTAACTGACACCATCCACTGCTCTATTGACTGACATCATCCACTGCCCTTCTGACTGATGCCGTCCATTGCTTTACTGACTGACACCATCCACTGCTCTACTGACTGAAATCATCCACTGCTCTACTAACTATCACTGTTCACTGCCCTACTGACACTGTCCATTGCCCTACTGACACTTTCCACTTGTCTACTGACACCATCCACTGCTCTACTGACACCATCCAATGCTATACTGACACCGTCCACTGCTCTACTGACACCATCCACTGCTCTACTGACACCCTTTACTGCCCTACTGACACTGTCCACTGCTCTACTGACACCGTCCACTGCTCTACTGACACCATCCACTGCTCTACTGACACCATCCAATGCTATACTGACACTATCCACTGCTCTACTGACACCATCCACTGCCCTACTGACACCATTTACTGCCCTACTGACATTGTCCACTGGTCTACTGACACCTTCCACTGCTCTAGTGACACCATCCACTGCTCTATTGACTGACACCATCCACTGCTCTTCTGACTGACATCATCCACTGCCCCACTGACTGACACCATCCACTGCTCTACTGACTGACACCATACACTGCTCTACTGAATGACACAGTCCACTGCTCTACTTACTGACACCATCCACTCCTATACTGAATGACACCATCCTCTGCTCTACTGACTGACACCATCCATTGCTCTACTGACACAATCCTCTGCTCTACTGACACCATTTACTGCCCTGCTGACACTGTCTGCAGGTCTACTGACACCATCCACTGCTCTACTGACACCATCCACTGCTCTACTGAGACCATCCATTGCTCTACTGACTGACACCATTCACTGCTCTACTGACTGATATCATTCACTGCCCTACTGACTGACACCATCCACTGCTTTACTGACTGACACTATCCACTGATCTACTGACTGACACCATCCACTGCTCTACTAACTGACACCGTTCACTGCCCTACTGACACTGTCCACTGCCCTACCGGCACCGTCCACTGCTCTACTGGCACCATCCACTGCTCTACTGACACTGTCCACGGCCCTACTGACATTGTCCACTGCTCTAATGACACCATCCACTGCCCTACTGACAGTGTCCACTGAGCTACTGACACCGTCCACTGCTCTGCTGACACCATCCACTACTCTACTGACACTTCACTGCTGTCCTGACACCTTCCACTGCTCTACCAACACCATCCATTGCCCTACTGACTGACACTCTTTACTGCCATACTGACTGACACCATCCACTCCTGTACTGACATCATCCACTGCTCTACTGGCACCATCCACTGCTCTACTGGCACCATCCACTGCTCTATTGACACCATCCACTGCTCTACTGACACCATCTACTGCCCTACTGACACTGTCCACTGCTCTGCTGACACCATCCACTGCTCTACTGACACCATTTACTGCCCTACTGACACTGTCCACTGGTCTGCTGACACCATCCAATGCTCTACTGACTGACATCATCCACTGCCCCACTGACTGGCATCATCCACTGCTCTACTGACTGACATCATCCACTGCTCTACTGACTGACACCATCCACTGCTCTATTAACTGACACCATACACTGTTTTACTAAATGACGCCATCCACTGCTCTACTGACTGACACCATCCACTCCTATACTGACTGACACCGTCCACTGCTCTACTGGCTGACACCATCCACTGCTCTACTGACATAATCCTCTGCTCTACTGACACCATTTACTACCCTATTGACACAGTCCACTGGTCTACTGACACCATCCACTGCTCTACTGACACCATCCACTGCTCTACTGACACCATCCATTGCTCTACTGACTGACACCATTCACTGCTCTACTGACACCATCCATTCGTCTACTGACTGACACCATCCACTGCTCTATTGACTGACATCATCCACTGCTCTACTAACTATCACCGTCCACTGCCCTACTGACACTGTCCATTGCCCTACTGACACCATCCACTGCTCTACTGACACAATTTACTGCCCTACTGACACTTTCCACTGGTCTACTGACACCATCCACTGCTCTACTGACACCATCCAATGCTATACTGACACCGTCCACTGCTCTAATGACACCATTTACTGCCCTACTGACACTGTCCACTGCTCTACTGACACCGTCCACTGCTCTACTGACACCTTCCACTGCTCTACTGGCACCGTCCACTGCTCTACTAACACCATCCAATGCTATACTGACATCGTCCACTGCTCTACTGACACCATCCACTGCTCTACTGACACCATTTACTGCCCTACTGACACTGTCCACTGGTTTACTGACACCGTCCACTGCTCTACTGATACCATCCACTGCTCTATTGACTGCCACCATCCACTGCTCTGCTGACTGACATCATCCACTGCCCCACTGACTGACATTGTCCACTGTTCTACTGACTGACACCATCCACTGCTCTACTGACTGACACCATACACTGCTCTACTGAATGACACCGACCACTGCTCTACTTACTTACACCATCCACTCCTATATTGAATGACACCATCCTCTGCTCTACTGACTGACACCATCCATTGCTCTACTGACTTAATCCTCTGCTTTACTGACACCATTTACTGCCCTGCTGGCAATGTCTGCAGGTCTACTGACACCATCCACTGCTCTACTGACACCATCCACTGCTCTACTGACACCATCCATTGCTCTACTGACTGACACCATTCACTGCTCTACTGACTGACATCATTCAGTGCCCTACTGACTGACACCATCCACTGCTTTACTGACTGACACCATCCACTGCTCTACTGACTGACACCATCCACTGCTCTACTAACTGACACCGTTCACTGCCCTACTGACACTGTCCACTGCCCTAACGGCACCGTCCACTGCTCTACTGGCACCATCCACTGCTCTACTGACACTGTCCATGGCCCTACTGACATTGTCCACTGCTCTACTGACACCACCCACTGCCCTACTGACACTGTCCACTGAGCTACTGACACCATCCACTGCTCTGCTGACAGCATCCACTGCTCTACTGACGCTTTGCTGCTGTCCTGACACCTTCCACTGCTCTACCAACACCATCCACTGCCCTACTGACTGACACTCTTTACTGCCATACTGACTGTCCACTGAGCTACTGACACCATCCACTGCTCTGCTGACAGCATCCACTGCTCTACTGTCACCATCCACTGCTGTACTGACATCATCCACTGCTCTACTGGCACCCTCCACTGCTCTACTGACACCGTCCACTGCTCTACTAACACCATCTACTGCCCTACTGAAACCGTCCTACTGACACCATCCACTGCCCTTCTGACACCGTCCACTACTCTACTGTCACCATCCGCTGCTCTACAGACACCGTCCACTGCCCTACTGACACTGTCCACTGCTCTACTGACACCGTCCACTGCTCTACTGACACTGTCCACTGCTCTACTGACACCGTCCACTGCCCTATTGACACCGTCCACTGCTCTGCTGCGGCTGTTACGTTTTTGTTCCGATTCAGAAATGGTTTAAGACTTTATCTTTATCACACTTTTATAGGAGGCTCTTCCTGGAGGACTTTTGTGTCTTCTTCTGCCAGGCAATGAAGCTTGCGGTTGATGAACCAAACTAAATAGGGAAGCTACTCTCCTGAATAGCCATGCGCGATTCCCAAGCCAGTACCTGGAGCAATGCACAGCAGGCTGAGTATAAATCTCAAATGTCTGCACAGGACATACACTTCTCGCAACCTCCGACTTCGTGTTCCCTCAGTGAAGCTGGCACCATGGTTTATTGGGCCTCTCCGTATTATCCACAAGATCAACCCAGTGGCTTACGCTTTAGACCTGCCTTCTAAAATGTGAATTTCTAATGTATTCCATGTCTCCTTGTTAAAACCTTTGGTATGCAACCGCTTCATCGCCTCGGTACCAAGTCCTCATCCTGTTCAACTTGGGAACCAAGAGGAGTATGAAATACAATCTATCATTGACTCCCATAGGTTCTATGGGCGCATACAGTACCTTGCTCATTGGAAAGGGTACGGTTTGGAGGAGCATTCTTGGGTCTCATCCGAGGATGTACATGCCCATGTCCTCCCCTTGATTTCCATAGACGTTTTCCCCTCAAACCTAGTGGCCCCCGAGGGTGGGGTCGTTGAGGAAGAGGTACTGTCAGGGCTGGGCTCAGCTCTCCTTTCTCAGAGCAAGCAGCTCAGCTGAGGGTTAATTGCCAGTCTCAGTTTCCACTCTGTCTCACCTGATGACGATATCTTGCCTCTTTAAGCCAGCTCTGCTGCTATATAAACTGCCTGGATCAGAACGCAGATGTCTTTGCCTTGGTCAACATTTCTGGTGAAATCTCTGCTGTGTGTTCCTGTGAAATACTTTGCCTGTTTGACGTTCCCTTCTGGTTCCTGGATTCAAGACCCCGCTCAGCTGACTCTCCTCCTGGCTCCTGACCCTGCATTTCATTTGTTTGACCTTGCTGATCTCTGGACTCCTGTTTCACTGGCTTGCTCTGACTATCCGCTCTGGTCACTAAACTCTGGCTATGTTTTAACCACATTTACTCTGTTTATAACATTTTACCTTTTTATTAAAAAGTGTGATTTTACTGTACTTCTGTCTTTGTCTGATTCATGGTTCCTGACACCACTGCTCTACTGACACAATCCACTGCTGTACTTACACCATTCACTGCTCTACTGACACCATCCTCTGTCCTGCTGACACTGTCCACTGCTCTACTGACACCATTCTCTGTCCTACCGACACCATCCATTGCCCAGACTTACACTGTTCATTGCCCTATTGACTGATACCATCCACTGCTCTACTGACACCATCCACTGCCCTACTGACACTGTCCACTGCTCTACTGACACCATCCACTGCCTTACTGACACCATCCACTGCGCTACTGACACCATCCACTGCCCTACTGACTGACACCATTCACTGCTGTACTGACTGACACCATCCACTGCTGTACTGACTTACACCATCCACTGCTCTACTGACACCATCCACTGCTCTACTGACACCATCCACTGTTCTACTGACTAACACCACCCACTGCCCTACTGATTGACACCATCCACTGCTCTACTGACTGACACCATCCACTGCCCTACTGACTGATACCATCCACTGCCCTACTGACTGATACCATCCACTGCCCTACTGACTGACACCATCCTCTGCCCTACTGACTGCAACTATCCACTGCTCTACTGACTGACACCATCCACTGCTCTATTGACTGACACCATCCACTGATCTGATTGACACTGTCCACTTGTAAGGTACACTACGTTTATATTTTTACAGTGAGCTTTTTTTTAAGTCTTCCTAACTATTTAGTTAGGTCTTGCTGGGTATTTTGTTTTTTAAAGGCACTGAACCCCGATTATATGATCTCTTTTGTATTGTTCAAGTAGATCTCCACCTCTAATAGGTTGTCTACCCCTGCTCCAGGGTATTCAAAACATTTTGGAGAAACTGTCCACATTTTGACATGCCTCCCCAATTCTTTTCACTTACCATATTAATATCTAAATAAAGATCTGAAATAACTGTTTAGCCACTTGGAGTATCTTTGTGCGTGGTGAAAGTGGCAGTTGGTAGTAGGGGGGCCCCAGGTCAACTTTTGCATCGGGGCACACAAGCTTCAAGCTACGCCTCTGTATCCAGCTACCTCCTGTTTACTATAAAAAATAAGACTTTACATAAAAGCTCAGAAATCTTTCATTAAGGTCTTGGTGTTATATATGAATTTGAATAGCATGTCATAAATATATTACTTATCATTGTAAAAGAACATATTCCTAACTTCTTTTTTTTTCAAATTATTCCAGAAAAAAACCCCACAAAATATCTTTAAAAAAAGTTTTTTCAATTTTTTCTCTTTACATCCAGCCACCTATTGTATATATGCCTCTACATCCAGCTACCTCCTGTGTATATGCCTCTAAATCCAGCTACCTCCTGTGTATACGCCTCTTAATCCAGCTACCTCCTGTGTATACACCTCTACATCCAGCTACCTCCTGTGTATACATCTCTACATCCAGCTACCTTCTGTGTATACACCTCTACATCCAGCTACCTCCTGTGTATACACCTCTACATCCAGCTACCTCCTGTGTATACATCTCTACATCCAGCTACCTCCTGTATATACACCTCTACATCCAGCTACCCTCTGTGTATACACCTCTACATCCAGCTACCTCCTGTGTATACACCTCTACATCCAGCTACTGCCTGTGTATACATCTCTACATCCAGCTACCTCCTGTGTATACATCTCTACATCTAGCTACCCTCTGTGTATACACCTCTACATCCAGCTACCTCCTGTGTATCCACCTCTACATCCAGCTACCTCCTGTGTATACATCTCTACATCCAGCTACCTTCTGTGTATACACCTCTACATCCAGCTACCTCCTGTGTATACACCTCTACATCCAGCTACCTCCTGTGTATACCCCTCTACATCCAGCTACCTCCTGTGTATACACTCCTACATCCAGCTCCTATGTAAACACATCTATATCCAGCTACCTCCTGTGCATAGACTCCTACATCCAGCCCCTATATATACACGTCTATATCCAGATAGATACTGTGTATACAGCTCTACATCAACCCAACTCCTGTCTATACACTTCTGAATCCACCTCCCATGTATAAAGTACTATAGATGTCTCTTGGAAATGCCAGGTGTTCACTTCACTTGTTAAGGACGCACACATGTGCATTTATTTTGCCTTGCATTTTAGAATCTGTAAACTATTTTTTTACATGATGTTTCCAACTGTGGCTTAATATAAATAAATACATGCAAATTGCCAAGTTAGCGCTATGGTGCAATCGTGAACAGAATGTTAAATATGCTATACCGGTACCTGTACACATTTTTGTAGATAGCAAAGTACAAGGCTATTTTTCCCAACATCCACTGTTCCTTCCACATCTGTCCAACCCTTAGCATGCTATTTCAAATCTTTTATTTCTATTTATTTGTGTAACTGTGGATGAATCAGACTATAGTCCATGAACAACATGATCTGAATACACTGCTACGCTTGGTTTGCAATGCAAAACCATTTTCTGCGACCCATGTCTCACCACGAGCTGTAGAACTGCAAGTATCTAATATGCTCCCTCCAATCAGGTATATTTATTCTACACTAGTCCAATAGACTATTGTATTTGTATGATGAACACAAAATTCTCTACTCTGCCATTCATAATATTGGCATCAGTTTTTCATACACTACGCATAGCAAAGGAAAATTCACCATGCAAAGGAACCATAAGTCTCTGCATCCCCTCGCCTGGACTAATAGCTCTACCTAGTTGGAGATTCCCAGTTCAGCTGCATCCATTGTAAAGAAAATACATGATTACCACCCGCTGGTGCAGCCATTAACCCCCCCAGAGATGACTGCACTGCGGCTAAACAAGGAAGAGTCATGCTTCCCGGGTCTCACTGTATGTGGCTTATGTTCTGAAAGGCTCAGTGTATGACCCCTGATCATGTGGAGTTTTCCGACACTCTTGGGATTTCCTGAGTGGCGCCTGTTACCGGAACTTCCACATGATCAACAATTACACGCGCAGGCTTCCGGGACACCACAAGAGAGCTCATTGCCCAGCACGTTACTTCTCCTCCCTCCTCTTTAGCTTGGCTGTGCTGCACTGTGTAACCATCAATGAAGGGAGGAGACTAGACGAGTCCTTCGCTTTGTACACTAGACACATGATGAAGGGAGGGGCGGCCATGAGAGGAGAAAATGTACTGCCTGCATTTTCCCTGACATATTCAAGGGGCCTAGAATGAAAGTGATTCTTAAACGCAGCATAGTGAGGGAATAATAATCCTTAACTACACATATATACATTTTCTCAAAACACATTGCTACTAAATCTTCAAAGTATTCATCTTTGATAAAAAGCAGCGTAAAACCCAAAACCAAAAATGTAATATACTGCAGCTTATCAATTATTAGATGTGGTTGCTGCATCCGTTTTCTTTTTTTTTCTTTTTCACCTCTGTTGTCACCTGTGATCTGGCCAGTGACACACCTCCTGTATTAGAGTGCCCCCATTCTGCATGAAGGAGCAAGAGAGACACCTTTGACACCTTTGGACAGCAGCATTGTCAGTCTGGGAAGAGTAGAGTGTTAGATGTACTAGCAAATTTAGATATGTCAACAAATTGAAGCCAAACTCCAGCTCATATTTTATAATCACTTACAGTACAGTTTTGTTCTTTTTGAGATAAAGGTTTACATAAATAAAAGCTGATCATTGTAAGTATAACTGCAAAGCTGGCCATAGACAGTTCAAATCCTGTCCAGTTCAGCAGGAACTGGCTGAGATTCGAACTATGCATGGGCAGGCTGAATGTACCCATGTTGGTCGGTCAACTTGGGTACAATCAGCCTGTTGGATTTTACATGCAATGATTGCTAGAGGCTATTATAGCCGCTAGCAGTAATCACTGTGTTCTCCAGGTGGGGACGGCTTCCCCTGCTGGGAGAACACAATGGCTCCCTGGGACCGAGTGAGTGTTGATGGGGGGAATCTAGCAATTTCGAGTTGCAGGAAATAAATTTGCTCCATCTATGGCTGGCCTCAGTGTTAGATGGTTTATCTCAACCCTGTAATTCCTACATCTGCAGGACAGCCTGTGCTGTTGAAAAACAAAAGACTCATTGGCCAGATCACCAGGGGAAAATAAACTAAAGAAAGACTAAAAAAGAAAATGAATGCAGCCATCACATTTAAGAATTGGTAAGCTATAATATATTAAATGTTTGCTTTTGGGTTTAATACTGCTTTAACCAGTTAACAACCGCCCTATAGACAAAAGACGTCTACAGGGCGTCTATTGACGTCCTCCCAGAATCGCGCTTCCCGCGCGCCCTCCGGGGCGCGCACACGGGAACATCCATGTCCGTCGGGTCCAGGGGACCCGACTGATCACTGATCGCGGTGAATGGCCGCTGTGAGCGGCCTTTTACCACGTGATCGCGCCGTGAAATAATGGCGTGATCACATGTAAACGCTGGCTTTTCTCTCTATTCTCCGCACCGATCGGTGCATTGCGAGAGGAGAGAGGGGGAGAGAGGCGGTGCTGCAGCGCTGTGGGCGATGTGTAATGCGATGTGTAATGCCCACAGCGCTGCTTAGTGACAGTTAGCAACCCCACCATCCATCCACCACTCACCCAGCGATCATCACCCAGCCATCCACCACCCACCCAGCCATCTTCACCCATCCATCCACCCCCCACCCATCCTCACCCAATCCATCCTCACCCACCCATCCATCCATCCATGAGAGAGGGGGAGAGAGGAGAGCGTTACGTGGCTAGCCACGCCTCTTATCTCTCTTTTCGGTCGCAAATGTACACTAGTGCGGTAATAAAGTGCCGCGCTAGTGCACCATTTTCCGGCGAGTGTCGCCGGTAAGTGGCGCTAGTCACTAGTCAGCCCAGGGGACCTGGGCTGCCTGTAC
>BLSH010233494.1:347799-365407 GCA_018402905.1 Glandirana rugosa | reverse complement strand
AAGCGGGGCTCTCTGTCCCAGTCAGCACATGCAGCCAACAGCTCTCCCTGATCACAGACTGTGGCTGCTTTAAGTTGTAATAAGCGGAGAACAGGAAGGGGCGGGGATTGGCTGCACTCGCTCTGCTCCATGATAAAAATGGCCCTGTAGAAGAAGAGGGAGGGGAGCACTCGCACATTGGTGCCCCTACCTCTGCGGCACCTGGGTGCGCTGTACCCCGTGCACCCGCCCAGGATCGGCCCTGCTGGTCTGTGTCCACTCCACTTATGCAGAGCAGACACAGACGCAGCCTGATCTCCTCTATGGGTGGCTGGATGTAAACAGACCACCTGTCCATTTACTCCTGACTGCAATCCAATGCAACCCTTTTAGCGGATCGGTTGTCAGTGTCGTGTAAACAGGCACATGTCTGTTTACACCCGTTGCTCCATAGAGGAGAATGGAGGGTCCAATCAGGTCTGCCTGAAAAACTGACAGTATGACCCAATTGGTCCACTCATGTGAAAGGGGCCTTATTGTGGCCTCACATCAGTGTGCTGCGGTTTGGCCGCAGTGTGATTGTATGAGCGATTTATGGTACGCTCCTAATGAATTCTTTCATGACATACGTTTCCATGAAAATACATCAAATTTCTGCATGCTGCATATTTGATGTGCTGTCAGAAAACAGACTGTCTAATAGAATTCAATGGGAGCGCACCTAAAAACGCATGTAAAGCACACATACAATAACACTGTTGCCAAACTGCAGCACACTAATGTGAGCCCACTTTAAGGCTGGTTCACACCTTTTGCATGTCAGGATTGTGCACAAAATTGTGGCTTTCCCAACACACACAGAAAATTGAGTACTGTCCGTGATACTTTTTTTATTTGCACTAACATACAATTTCTCAGGACAAGCTTTCGGGGCGTGTCCCCTTCTTCAAGGTCCAAGCAGTACTCTACCTTGTAGAAGGGGATACACCCTAAAAGCATGATCTGAAAAATTGTATGTTAGTGCAAATAAAAAAGTATTACGGACAGTACTCAATTTTCTGTGGCACAATTGCACTAATAAGGCTACAATCACCTCAACCAACACACACAGAAACACACTGTCTTTCAGTAGATACACAGCAGTGCCATTAATTGTTAATGCCCCCCCCACACATCTGCTAACACATGCATTTTCACATGCACCAAACCACATGGTGCCACTATCTCAATCGTGAGGGGTCTGTTTAGAGCCCTGATGTTTCACCAAAGCCAAACAGGGCTGTTAAACATGTAAAAAAAAGCCAATAAATTCTAAAAACTGCTTAAAAAATATAAAAAAATAATTAGGGCTTGCTTTGGCCTCTGAAGGGCAATCTGCATTCAGATTGCTCTTCATAGAACATTTGACAGGCAGTAAGGAGGCATCATATTGCCTCTGCACTGCCTGCTTTAACCCCTTCAACTCTGCACTAGCATGCCATAACCATGAGTATTGCATGCAGTTGTGGGGCGCTGGCAGAGCAGCACAATTTCAGCAGGGGGCTATAATTAATGCCGCATGCCTCTGAGGGGATGGCCCCAGGCTCAGAGGGAAGGGCCCCGAGACCAATGGGAAGGGGAAGGGGGTCAGAGGGGCCCTTCGTGGTTTTTTGCACCAGGGCCCTGAAGGTTCTAGTTACGCCCCTGGATTTTTATTCACAGCTTCTTGTGAAAAAGATGCCATCGTACAAGATACCCAACATGTCATTAATCTGCTGTTTGACTACATTCCTATGGAGGGGATGTGGTTGGTGACGGCGGACGTCACATCCCTGTATACAATTATCCCCCATGATCTAGGTTTGGATGCTGTAAAGTACTAATTAGGGATGCAAACCTACCACGATTGCCTACATAATGGAGCTCCTCGGATTTGCAGCTACGCACAATTACTTCTAGTTCAACAGTCAGTTTTTTCGTCAGGACAGAGGTGTAGCTATGGGGGCTAAATATGCCCCAAGCCTTGCAAATTTATTCATGGCTCAGTGAGAGGAGGAGTTCATCTATGTCCAGCAGAGACCTCAATTGGTTCTGTGGGCACGCTATATAGACAACGTCCTCCTCCTATGGGATGGCAGTGAGGTAGACTTACTAGACTTCATGGGACATTTAAATATCAATGAGAGGGGGACCCATTTGAACCATAAGGGCGCAAGGAGATACATTTTTTGGATTTCAAGATTTCAGTCAGTGGGGGTAGATTCATTACATCAACCTACTTTAAACCCACTGATAGAAATTCATACATCCCGGTGGGTAGTTGCCACCATGGCTCATGGCTTAGGTAGGTCCCTAAGAGCCAATATATGAGACTAAAGCATAACTGAACCAAATCCAAGGAGTTTTTGACACAGGCATGTGTTCTCACATAGAGATTTATCGAAAAAGATTATTTCTTGGAGTCTATGCAGGCTACTTTGTGCCAGGTGTCTAGGTGGACAGAGCAGAATTACTTAGTAAGAGATGTTGGGATGATAGAAATTATACTTCCCCCCATCGTTCCCTTTATTACCAATTTCTCTACACAGAGTCAAAATTTTAAAAAGCCTATACAAAAACTTTGGCACATTTTAGGTAATGACCGAGTCCCGAGTACCATTCTGCCCAGTAAACCTCAGGTGATTTTTTTAGGGGGTTCCCTCCCTGAGGGATAGGATTGCTCCCAACGTTCTTAACCCCCCGTTGGAGAGACCCAGTTTCTTTCAGAACTTTACTGGGTACTACCAGAAGGTGTCGAGTCTGCTCCATTAATGGATGTAGAAATAGAACAAACAATTTTATATCGACCAGCACTTCTGTCAGGTTTGAAATTGAACCTTTTGTCACTTGTTCTACTTTAGGAGTAGTTTATCTGTTGCAGTGCCCTTGCGGGCTACAATATGTGGGCAGGACCAAACGCCCCCTCCGGGTTACGAATACATTGACAACATTGAAAAGGGCTTTAAAAATCATTCAGTATCAAAACATTATTTAGTAGCACATAATAAAAACCCTAAAAATACTATCTTTTTGGGGATAGATAGGTACAACCCCCATTGGAGAAAAAGCTCCCTAGTAAGAGAGATTTCTAAATGTGAAATGTCCTGGATATATAGGGTCAAATCTTATACCCCGTTTGGGTTGAACGTTGACACTGACGCTAACTCCCAGGCAATAGTCCTTCAAATTTTGGCTTATTACTTCTATTTGTGATTTTGATCATTAGTGGTACATAATATGGTGGTAGTTGTCCACCTTGTTGCTTATGTATCTAATTTTTTCTTTTGAGCATTTTATTTGATTAGTTGACCTTGTATTATAAGCTTAACCATTAAGGTGAGTTAACTTGCACGACCACTAGATGTCATTGTGGCATAGTATTTTTGGGTATTAGGTTTAAGAACTTATGACCACTAGATGTTGCCTAATTTATTAGGGCGGTGTCCCCATATTGGGTAAATAACATTACTTCCAGCTAGATGGTAATGAAGCAGTTTTTGAGATGGTAATATAACTAATTTTTGATTCATTTAGTTTTTGAATTTATTTTATTTATTGGTTTGGGATTTGGTACTCTATCACATTGATTGGAAGTGGTATATCCATCCGAATTGGGACCTTACTTGGAATACTTACTGTACTGATTCCTATCTTTTTAAAATGATTGAGTAAACCATTGGCTTAGGCTGGCTGTCCCCTCTCATTTTAGGTTAACAGGTATGGGTGGGTACTTTTAGGAGTGGGTGACAACTACCTGTTTAGTTGGCAATAATTGGTGGTAATGATATACCTATGATTGGGCCTTCTTCTGCAGACCTATAAGGTTATGATTTAAGATAAAGTGTGTAGAGGTCTTCTGCGCTACCACTATGTTTATATGCAGATGTATCTTTTATGGATAATTAGTCAGTGTTGAGCAAGTACATGGGTAAATGTCCGTCGAATACTGAAGAAAGAATACTGAAGAAAGAAAAGGCTAGTTGCTGCAGTATTAGTTTATATACACCATAATAAACCAGAAATGAACTAAGTAAAATACTGCGCAGTCAGCCCAGAAAAAATGTGTGTCACTGTGGTTAGAGACCTATTTACAGTGGGGACAGCACTGAAACACAGTGCTGAGTCCAAAAAGCTCTGAATATTGGTAACTGGATCACCTCTTCAAAATAAATATATAAATAACATCTAGTGCACATGAAATAATAAAACATGAATAATACAAAGTGCAAGAGTGCTAGTATAAAGTGCATAGGGGATACTGGTGTGTGATTAAAGTGCCTATCAAAGGAAACAGTGAATTGTATTATTGGTATAATAAGTGATGACCCATAAAATTGTTGAACAATAGTAAATAATCAGCCAGTATTTCAAGAATCGATCCTCTCTCATACATGGGGGTATAAGAAATAAGCTCCCATAGTGGGATGATCCCTGATGAAGTCACGTGACCTGTGACGTAACGCGTAGGACCGGAAGTGTGACCCGAAACCGGAAGTCGGGTGAGAGGTGTATGCACCTTATGCATACCTGTGTTTTAATCCTTATGTTAATGTAAGCAGCGATTTTCCTTTTATTAATAAATTGATTGTTTGGAATTACTACACTATGGGAGCTTATTTCTTATACCCCCATGTATGAGAGAGGATCGATTCTTGAAATACTGGCTGCACTGAACGTTCCACTTAGTGACGAGGCAGGATACCTTTGAGGTGTTTGGAGGTCGGTTGTCCCACAGGATCAACAACTGCAGCATTAGCAGTAAAAGGTGTATTTTACACCTTTCTGAGGTGAGCGCTCTGAGAGCACTTAGCTGTGCACACGGGCACAGGAGCATATCTGGAGGCACGGAGTGGAGCTACCAGACCAACTCCCCGATCACTGGCACCAATAGCTCACACTACAATCTGCGTTTTTGTGTGTTGCACAAAGCACTTTATTTAGCACCACACCACCATCATCTGCGTTTTTATGCGATTTACATGAACTTTTATAAGAATTTATATGCACGTCTATTTTTATGATATTTATGATATTTTATTGATTATTTACTATTGTTCAACAATTTTATGGGTCATCACTTATTATACCAATAATACAATTCACTGTTTCCTTTGATAGGCACTTTAATCACACACCAGTATCCCCTATGCACTTTATACTAGCACTCTTGCACTTTGTATTATTCATGTTTTATTATTTCATGTGCACTAGATGTTATTTATATATTTATTTTGAAGAGGTGATCCAGTTACCAATATTCAGAGCTTTTTGGACTCAGCACTGTGTTTCAGTGCTGTCCCCACTGTAAATAGGTCTCTAACCACAGTGACACACATTTTTTCTGGGCTGACTGCGCAGTATTTTACTTAGTTCAGTATGATTTAAGATAATTTCATCCCTTTGTGCCACCCCACTCTGAGGGAACTTTTATGCTTTTAGTTAGCCTTTGGGAAAGGATTCACTTAACAATAATGGCGATGAATGGACAGATTGCCCGAAGCTCAGACCGAGGCGTGGTCTTGATGGAATATTTAATACCGTGAGTCAGCGCGGCGCCTATGCCCCAGTATGAAACGCGTTGGAAGGAGCGATGTGCTGATGTAACCGCGCTTTATGTGATCCTGAAAGGACGGGCGTGTTTGTTGTAGCTGGCTGGCTTATTTATCCTGTGCAAATGATAACTACATTGATGTAAGTGCAATACTTTTTGCTGTTTTAATACATTTTGAGGTTTTACACTATGGCACGATTTTCTCTTTTTGGGGATCTATGAGTGTTTACACCCAGAGGGAGGAACCCGTTACTACTCTGGACCCAGTTACTAATACGAGCACAGCCGTGCACTGGTCGATTGAATACAGACATGGTGAGAGGTGCCATTGTGATATCCCTTCCATTGGATAAAGGCCCTGGGTGGGTATTAGCCACATGCGAGTGTGACCTTCCGTAATAGGAGGTTTCCATTAGCTGGTAAGGGAGCATTTTTTATGGTGGAGGGTGCACTTTTACCTGCGGTGACGAACACACATTTGGAGAGATTCACAGATTTTGATGAACATTGTAATTTATGTTGGACCTATACACATTGCTGTCCACTGTCCGGAATTTAGATCTAATAGACAATTATCTTGGATTATTTGCTATTTTACTTTGCAACATGTTGTCACAGTATGTGCTGATGTAGCGCAGCTCTATTTTTGTTACCATTCTATTTACTGTGTATATCACAGGAGGGTTGCTGCTTTTTTAATTTAATTTCTCTTTAATACTTTCATTTTTTAGCGTGGTTTTCTTCTTTAACATAATTGAATAGAATAAAGAAATAGAAAAGAATAGAACAGAAAATATATAACATTATAACCATTTTCCAAGATTCAAATTTCGATTAGAATAAATTCAAATAGAATAGAAAAGAATATAATATAATATAAAAGAATATAATAGAAAATAAAAGAATGGAATATAAAAACAATAGAATAGAATGGAATGGAATAGAAAGAATATAACCATCATCCAAAATTCGAATTTCGATTCAAAATAAAATGGAATTCGAATCAATTTGAATTTTGAAAATTCAAATTGATTTGAATTCAGAAAATTCGAATCGGTTTGAATACAAATAAACAAAATGAATTAACCACTTGGTGACCGCCTCGCATAGATAAATGGCGGCAAAGTGGGTCCGCTGTGCAAATCGGCGCCTATAAACGGCGATTCATGCAGCCACAGTTGCAGGCGGGCGCGCGAGAGTGTGGTCACGGGTCGGGCGGACTCGATGTCCACTTGCGACCCGCAATCGCCTAATACAGGGGCAGGACGGGGAACCGCCAATGTAAACATGGCGGTTCACCATTCTGTGAGGGGACAGATGACAGGTCTAATGTTCCCAGTAATTGGGAACAGTTAGATCTGTCATGACCCTGCCAGCCCAGCCCCCACACAGTTAGAACACAGTGAGGGGACACATTTAACCCCTTAATCGCCCCCTACAGTTTAACCCCTTCCCTGCCAGTGACATTTATACAGTAATCAGTGGCAATTCTTAGCTCTGTTCGCTGTATAAATGTCACTGGTCCCAAAAAAGTGTCAAAAATGTCCAATCTGTCCGTTGCAATATCTCAGTCCCGATAAAAATCGCAGATCGCTGCCACTAGTAAAAAAAAAATAATAATAAAAACGCCATAAATCAATTCTCATAGTTTGTAGAAGCGATAACTATTTGCACAAACCAATCAATAAACTCTTTTTGTGGTTTTATTTACCAAAAATATGTAGAATACATTTTGGCCTGAACTGATGAATACATTTGCTTTTTTTATATTTTTTTTGGATATGTATTATAGCAAAAAGTCAAAAATATTGTTTTTTTTTCAAAGTTGTCGCTCTTTTTTTGTTTATGGTGCAAAAAATAAAACACGCAGAGGTGATCAAATACCACCAAAAGAAAGCTCTATTTGTGGGGAAAAAAGGACGTTATGTTGGGGTACAACGACGCACGACCACGCAATTTTCAGTTAAAGCGACGCAGTACTGAATCGCAAAAAGTGCTCTGGTCAGGGGGTAAATCCTTCTGGGGCTGAAGTGGTTAAACAAATTGAAGTAAATTAATTAATATAAATAAGGGATCGAAACAAAGCAAATATTTTCGTTCTGCACATTTCTACCTATTATTAAAGGAGAAATATAGTCAAAGCTATTTCGGCTATACTTCTCCTATCAGTCACAGGAGTGCAGTTCGCTTTGCACTCCTGTGGCCTGTTTTCAGCTCACAGTGGGCTGGCTCAGGCTCTCTGCGGATCACTGAGAGGTTAATGTCACAGAGCCAGTCCAGGCTCTGAAAAGATCCTGACCATATGGTCTGGATCTACCCAGAAGCCTGGACCAGCACCTGGCTCAGCCTCTCAGTGATCTACAGAGAGCCAGAGCCAGCTGCTCAAGCCCCCTCCACAGCACTCCCTAGAGCACTGGGGTGGCAGAACAGAGAGCTGGAGACTGACAGTCAAGGCTCTCTGCTCAGAGTGGAGGGGGAGAACTGAGCAATCGGGGTGTTTAATGGCTCAGTTCTCACTGCAGAACCAGCAGGGGACAGATACAGCATCAGAATGATTCTGCATCAACCTAGGTGAGGATAAGGTTTCTTTTTAAATAGCCCATGCTTCTCTTTTAAAAGCCAACAGCTACAGTATTTGTATCTGCTGACTTTATTTTTTTGTTTCTAGCTGAAGAATGGCTTTAATAAGAATGACCTTTCTCTCTTTTTTCCCCAAAGGTTCATAAAAGTTTATAAATCATCTACCAAATCATAAAATTAAGCAAGGCAGGGGGTTATCTAAATATGATTTAGCAGGTCTGCTCAGCCTGGTTAGCCATAAAGTGCTAATGGCTATTATGAACATTATGTCTGTTAAAGTCTGGCAAGCAGGAGGACACAGATAAGCAGAGAGCCTTTAAAGAGCCCATTGTAAAGCTAGTGCTTAAGAGCTAAGTTCACTTTTTGGTTTCTTTTTTTTTTTGTAGCCATGACCCCAACCTCTGAAGAGCTGATGGTGAACTTCAGAGTCAAGGAGAGCTGACATCCATCCTTACAGCGTGGGTTACTAGGCATAGTGGGTGTGGTGCAATGCCGGATAAAGTTGGGCACCAGACACTTTGATAATGCTGAAAGAGATATATTTTTCTCTTTATGAACTGAAGAGAGAGGGTTAGGGCCAGGACACCCTTAGAACTATTACAACAGCACTTTTGCAGACTCCGAGACTTTAAACAGAACAATGCAGTAATTTCACAGTTCAAAACCGTGGTGTTAAAGAGTGATTCTGGAGCAATTTCTTTAGTTAGTTGAACTTGCACTTGACTTCAACTTAGATCCAACACATACCAACTGGTATCCCCATTGTACAGAACTGGCCTCCATCTCGCAGCTTCCCGCTGCAGCTTCAATCCCCACTGTCACGGGGTTCCTAGTGCTTCATACAGCCAACCGCTGTGTCTTCTGAATTTCACCCACGCTAACCTGCTGGGCCTTCTTGCAAGCGTCACCCCTTTAGCTTCCTGAGTCCCTAGCTCGACTTCCACTGAGATTTTCCTACCTCTTCACTGTCCCCGGCTGCCAAAAAGGGCTACTCTGGTACTCTCTCTTTCCCTCTCTCACAACTTTGCCCTCCAGACTTTAACAAGAGAAATGGTGTCCCTTCCGCTGGCGACAGTTCCCCTGTTACCTCTGGACTGGGCTCACAACTTGCTGCTGGCGTCAGGAATGACAGCCCTCTCCCGACTGGCGACTGTGTCCTTTCACCTCTGGCAAAGAGGGGTTTTCTGGTCGGCAGAACCTGCAAGACTCGGTTAGGCTTCCTTGAGCTAAGCCCCAACCTCTGCAACTCCTTCCTCTCTTGGGTTGGCCTCAGACTGCCTAACTACCAGAAAATCCCGGATAGGCCTCAGGCTTCTGGCCTAGCAGCTGGGAGCTTTTAACACATGTCCACCCAGACGGCAGTCCAGGTGGCACAGAACCCCGATCACCTGACTTCTCTCCAGTAAATAGGCTCTCCCAGCAGGCCATAGGGCCAAAGAAAACCCCTGTCCATTGGCTAGAACAACCTATCCACTTACATTCCACTTTCATTTACACCTTGTCAATACAGTGCCATTTGGCACACAGTGGCAAAGAAGAGAGATGCATTAGCTTTAACTGAAGAGGAAATCAGAAGATCCTACAATAATCAGCCAGGTTAGTTACCACCTAGCAAAACTAAATTTATTAGCATCCCGACTCAACCCAGGTTGCTACATTTTTAATTGACAATTTCCATTAGAGTTTTCTTTCACATAATAACAATGAAAAAGGAAAAAGGAAATATCAACAAAAAAACAAACAAGCAGAGGGCATCATATACTGTCCACAAAAGACCAGCATTTCCAACAAATGTATAGGTCTGAAGGGAATGCATGAATAATAACAGCAAGATATCTGCAAGTATCAATAACAGTGTTTGACCAAAATATACATTGAACTGTCTAGCTTTAAAAATATTAGCCAATGGACCCTATCCCAGAAAGGACCAACTGAGGCCCAATAGGGCCCAGCGATTGAGCCCAGTGCACCATTCGATGCCTGTAAAGAGCTTTCAAGAACAAATTAGTAAAAAAAGAAAGAAAGAAAGAGAGTGAAAAAGGAAGAGGGGTCCTAAAGTTGTCCCTCCCGGGAATTGGAGCATACCGCCACTGTTGACTTTGGGACACATTAAACTCTCATAAAGAGTTTTCTTGGGCTCCCAGACTGCATCATGTCGCTCAACTGTATCGGTGAGGTGAGCATTAAGTGACTCCATGGTCTCCACATCCTTAATCCTAGTGTACAGCTCAATGGAGGCTGGTGGTGTTTGCCTTTTTCATTGAAAAGCCACAAGGCATCTGGCATAGTATATGACGCATTCATTTTTTTAGCAAGTCTAGATAATGTAGTAGGAAGTAGTTCTAATAGAAAGACCTTGGGACAAAAGGAAAGGTTGGAATCAAACAATCTTTGAAGAAGATCCTGCACTGACCTCCAGTAGGGTTGTAATAGTGGACATTGCCAGTAGATATGTAGCAAGATATCATGATCTCTGTGACATCGCCAACAGAGGTCAGAGACCGTAGAATATATAGCTATAAGTCGGGTAGGGGGTCATATACCAAAAAAGGAGCACTTTATACGTGTTCTCCTTATAAAGAGTACAAATTGAACTTTTGGCTGCTTGGAACCATATGACCTACCACTGAGATATAGGCAACTCTTTACCGCACTTTTTTTGTTTCTAAAGTCCAGATACCCTATGTACCAATATACAATAAATGTACCTCTGTTACAGAAAAGAAAAAGCTGCCCCTGTGTTCCAGGGCAGGCCTCACATCAGCCTCGTTTTTTCTGTAGAAAACTCCTCCATGATTTCCTGGTATTCGTCCTGCAGGATGTGAAAAATGTATGTAGAGTGAGGAAGTACTTCAGCAGCAGACCTCATGCAAGCATACCCTGCACCTGCACTCCCCCTTCAGGAGGTTGCCCCTGCTCGCCACTGTAGTTCCATGCTTCTCCAATGCAGGTAATGTCAATAACCACCATTCCCCCTCAATACGCAGCCAGTCTTTTCCTCTACTAATTCATCATTTTGCACTTTACCTTCTTGCATAGATCGTTAATTTGGCAGAGTGTGCAAAAGCTGAGAGATCTCAGCCTAAAAGGTGGAGCAGAGTTGTAATATGGAAAACAGGATGTGCATCATTCAGTATAGAAACTGATTGTACAGTTTCCTTTAGATCTACCATCAGCTATGGAGCGCAAGGGCTTGCTTGACTGGATATATAGGTGTGTCATCTTATTATATAGTTTTTGGTAAATCAAAAGGAAATCATACAATTAATTTATTACAAGTGCTTATATAGCACTGCCAATTTATATATACCTTTACATATATATTTTGTATGTTCACATTAGTCCCTGCCCTCAAAGAGCTTACAATCTAAGGTCCTTAACTTGCAATCATACTAGGGAAAATTTAGACAGGAGCCAATTAACCAGCATGTGTTTGGGGTGTGGAAGGAAACCCACAGAAGCACAGGGAGAACATACAAACTCCAGGCAGGTAGTTTTGTGGTTGGGATGTGAACTGACAACCTTAGTGCTAGTAGGCAGAAATGCTAACCACTTAGCCACAGTGCCATCAGTCTATACAATCAGATTGTATAGTGTACGGCCATCTTTATACACCTTAAATTTACTAGTCAGACTGTTAGTGCACCCTAAACATGGAAGCAAGTGTGAATTTTGCTGCATGCAAAATTGTGTGGCAAAATGCGCAGTAAAAAACGTGCAAACTGTAACACGACAAAATGCCCCATGATCTACTTTGCTGCATTTGTCGCTTGTAGGTCAGCCCATCAAAGTGTGGGGAAAATGCACAAATAAACATGCGCTTCTACTAGGCTAGGTGTTAATGGGGCCTGGAAGAGTAATTGGTGTGTTTACACCCTTCCCCTTCCTGAGCTGGAGCTGGATTATGAGAACAGCTACGTTTACGAGAACAATGACAGCTGAGTATCTCCTTCCAATGTACTTGTATAAAGCTGGCCATACACTATGCAATCTAATTGTACAATCTGTGGACAATTTCCTTTGGATTTTCCAAAACTATGTAATAGGAGGACCCACCTGAAAAATCTATTGTGTCAAATCAGACAGGCGCTTGAACTACATAGTTATTGGTAAAGGATGGTAAAGGAGATTGTACACTCAGATTGTACTGTGCATGACCACCTTATAGAAATAGTAGAAAAGTGAGTGGAAATAAAAAAAAAAGTGGTACAGAAATGAGGGTGGTGCGGTCCAAACTGATAAAACATGCCCTATTCTATGATGCGGTCAGTCAGTGCATGAGGGGTATGAAGTTTCCTGGATGGTCACGTGATGCTACAGGAAGTCAGGATTTGGATGCATTTTTAAAAATTTTGAACAGAGGGTGCAGGAAGCCATGGACTAGGTAAGTGAGAGATAAGCACATTGTGATGGCTTGGGCAAAAAAGACACGACAAAAGGCTTCAATATCAAAATAAGGTGAAACCATAAATCTTCCACAGAAATTCTACCCCGAGCATGCATGCTTCCACCTCTCCCCTAACACATTGCACGTTTCCACCTCTCTTACATAAGATCAGCATATTACACTTTAAATATAAATGACAGATCACTGCATGTTGTCCAATCCAAATACTCCACACAAGTTTCATGAATATGGTTCCCCGAGATGAGAGATATAAGAAACAAAGGCTCAAATAGTGTAAAACCTTCCAACTCAAATTTTATTTAAGCGGTTGTATGCCCAAAATCTCATTTTTACCTACAGATAAGCCTATAAATAAGACTTACCTGTAGGTAAAATGAATATCTCCTAAACCTTTATGGTTTAGGAGATATTCCCCTTGCATGCAGCCGCTGACATCAGCGGCGCATGCGCAGTGATGTCCCGGCGAAATCCCCGGCGCATAGCGCTGGACCTTGCCGTAAACCCTGCCGGAAAGAAGGGCTCCCACGCGCATGTGCGGGAGTGACGTCTCACGGCTCCGGCCACTCACAGCGGCGAACCCCCCAAGGGAAGAGGTCATCTCCCTCTGCGGGGACCATGCAGCCCTGGCGGAGCTTCGTTCTGAGGTACCTATTTCATAATGAGCTCGTATGTGGTGCATACTAGCTCATTATGCCTTTGTCTTACAGGTTTTTGTTTTCATATGAGCATACATCCGCTTTAAAGGCAAATAATTACTCACAAAGATAGTACAAAGCAAGGTGTAGCGATACAATCTGTAGGATTCAAACCTGTAGCTGTAACCTTTGAAGATAACAGAGGAAACCACTACACTACAGAGTTGACCACAACAAGCCATGGAAAATAAATTTACTATCTTGTATTCTGTTAATTCTCCACAAACTAGCAATAAAGGACCAAAGCCCTCATTGAAGGAATGTATGCAAGTTATTTGCTATAAATATGTATAGGGACCTGGGTACTGCCCTGGGGGACATGTATCAATTGCTAAAAAAAGTTTTTAAAACAATTGTGTTTTAAGGAGCAGTGATTTTAATGATGGTTAAAGTGAAACACTAAAAATGGAAAATGCCTTTAAATATCGTGCCTGGGGGGTTTCCTTAGTCTGCCTGTAAAGTGGCACACCTGTACAATGCGTGGAACATGCTGCAGCAAAATGGCAAAAATGCCTTCACATATTTTCAGCATATAAGGTTGAGTACAATGCAATGTGATGTGATACCTTCTGTAGGATTTGAACATGTAGCTGTAACCTTTGAATGTAAGAGAGGAAACCACTACACTACAGAGTTGACCACAATCATCAATAGAAAATACATTTAGTAATCCTGTATTCTGTTAATTCTCTACAAACTAACTGCCTGCACGTTAACTAGTGTGTGATAATTCCAATTCTACACCATAATATTATTGAATATGTGCATACCATTGCATGCATTTAAAGAGTTCATAGTATGGAAACAAACTGATGAGCACTGGCTAATTAGCAAATATGCCTTCACATATTTTCAGCATATAATACTGAGTACAATGCAAGGTGTGGTGATAACATCTGTGGGATTTGAACCCGTAGCTGTAACCTTTGAATGTAACAGAGGAAACCACTACACTACAGAGTTGACCACAATCATCAATAGAAAATACATTTAGTAATCCTGTATTCTGTTAATTCTCTACAAACTAACTGCCTGCATGTTAACTAGTGTGTGATAATTCCAATTCTACACCATAATATTATTGAATATGTACATACCATTGCATGCATTTAAAGAGTTCATAGTATGGAAGTAATCAAAGGATGTTCATTGTCTAATTGGCGAATATGCGTTCGCATATTTTCAGCATATAATGCTGAGTACAATGCAAACTTTCAGAAGCTGATACTATCCATACCATTGAACTACTCTGTGGGGTAGATAGCCTTGTTTAAATGTATCATATTGGCTTTCTGATACCATACAAATCATTGTACCAGCCAAACTTTGAACAGTCAGAAGTGTTTGACATTCATGCCAGTTGGGATTACTACTGATCTGTGATTAGCTTAAGCTATTCACATGGTACAGGTTGTTGAGAGGTACCATGTGATAGCTGGGGCCCAATCCCAGCTCACCAGTCTAGGTAACCAAGCTGATTTTAAAGTGGTGCTCCAACCCCCCCCCCACGGAAAACATACAAGTCAACAGCTACACAACCTGCAGCTGCTGACTTTAATTATTAGGACACTGTCCTGAAAGCTAGCGATGTTGGCACCCCAGCCCATGTTTCCATTGGCTCTCAGGTGCTGTCACCTCAATTGCCAATTCCCTACTGCACATGCACAAAGCGCACTGCTCTTTCTGAATGGCCTGGCAGCAGGGAAGGAGGAGGGATGACGCATTTCTGCCATATCTGCAGTGAGGTCCGTCAAAAGTGGGGACAGGTACCCATTCCCGCTACCCCACCGAAAAGGTGCCAAACGTGGCATCAGAGGGGGAAGGAGAGAGCTAAGCAGATCTTCCACTTTTTAGGGAAATCTAAGACCCCTGTCACACTTGTGCAATTTGTCCTGCGACTTGGGACTGCAAAGTTGCCTGTCAAGTAGTACCTCGCGATTTCCAATGAGTAGCATTCACAGCTGTGTGACTTCAAGTGACACTGACTTCAAACTAGCTACTGAACTACTTTGGTCATAGTTTGATATGACTTGAGGTCCTTAGACCTCAAGATTACATAGTCATTGCTTCAAGTGACATCAAAGTTGCATGACTTTCAAGTCGCACAAGTGCGAATGGGGCCTATGTCAAAGGTGTTATCCTGAAAGTCACGCAGTTTGCCCACGACATTGCCCCAACTTCAGGGAATGCCTGTGTATTCTTGAGAGCTATGCACCTCAAGTTGCACCAGAAGTACAGGGACTACTTTGAATTTGGTGCCACTTGAAGTAGCACAGATATGAATGGTTTCAGGAAAAGTCGGCCAAGTGTACAAGGAGCTATATATATATATATATATATATATATATATATATATAAATAAAAGCAGCTCATATATATATATATATATATATATATACACACACATACTACTTACTGATCTTTTACATCAGCAGAACACATGCAGGAAGTGTAATGTGCCTGTAACCAGGAAGTGATGTGTGTGCATGGGCAGAAAGTGAATGTGTGATGATCCCAAATGAACAAATCAATTAACCCCACCAGATATAGCTACCACATCCTCCACCACAATGAGTAAGCACAAGCAAATTTCCTACACTTACCTGGCAAATGAGTAGCAGCTCCTCTTTGCTAAAGTGGGACCTCGCCATGTCCACCTATATAGAGATCCTGACCAGCAAAGGCACTTCCAGGTGAACACAATGACATTTCCGGGTCAGAGGACAAAGCCACACATGCGAATATTTGATAGCAACCACAAATTTTGAATCACAATTTTTTTTTAATTTGCATATATGTGAATCTGTATTTCTGTAGATCACAAGATATTTTGAGGGAAGCTAAAGAGAGTGTATGACAAGAAATGGTGTCCCTGGGATTGCAGCAGGTGAATGACAAAGACAAAGGCTCAGTGTGACATGTACAACAATACCTGTCCACCAGCTGAATTCATTATGAGTGCCAGTTCACACTTGAGCAATGCGGGAACCCTGCAAATCCACTGCAGGTGCCCGCATTGCATTGCAGTTCACACTGCCATAAGCATACTGCTGGGAATGTCAATACGTTGTTAATGACACCCCCATTTCAGCTCGCATATTGCAGTGCAAAGTAGCAGTTCGGACATTAATTGGATTGCATGCGTGTGAACACCCATGCAATCCAATTCTAGTGTGGACCAAAAAAAAAGGGTCCTGTGCGAGTTTGGTCCGAATGCGATAGGAATTCAGCCAATCTGGCTGAAATCGCACAGACATTGCATGTGATTCGCACTGCAGTGTGAATCACACGCAATCTTGCACAGCACAGCAGTGTGAACCGGCACTTACCTGCAATTCTCCAAACCTGTTAAACAAAAAGACTCCACCTAAACAACCTTTATCATTTACTTGCAGGTGTGCTGAAGAGATTAGTTTTTTTTTATCCACGATTACACCTTCTCATAATTTGTCATTAGTAAGACATTTCACTTCTCCAAACCCAGCTCCCCCCAAAACAAATTAAAAATAAAAAAAAAAACAAATAGCACAAGAATTTCCATTTATTTGCACAGCAGCAACACAATTATGTACATTCATTTAGTGGCATTAAAATATTCAACAGCATATATGGTGGTACATTTAGCCAAACATTTAGCAATTGGGTTCTAAGGGCCCTGCTTATAGAAGCTTAAAATCTAAAACTTCTCTGAACCTTATAGTGGACACAGCTTTACTTTCACAGTGTATAGCAGAATACACATTTCATAGTACAACAGACACAACCACCAACGAATGTTTAGCTGCAAGATTATAAAAAAAATCCAAAAAACGGTCATTCTTAAAAAACAATACAAAATATTAAAAAGACACATATTCAAACGATAAAACCCACCACCCCACATTCCACACAAATACATTGGTGACGGTACTGCTGGAAGATGCATTTCTGTGTACATGATTAACCAGTACAGATCCGCGCTGTAGCCGTCTTTCTGAATTGCCGGGGGGAGTCCATGGACTTGATGTCCGCTGAAAACCCACGATCCTCTGTTAGAGCAGGAGAACGGGGAACCGCCAATGTAAACACGGCGGTTCTCCATTCTGTGAGGGGGGACATAACAGATCTACTGATCCCTGTTTAATGGGGATCAGTTAGATCTGTTATGTCCCTGGCAGCCCCGCCCCCATACAGTTAGAACACACACAGGAAACACAGTTAACCCCTTCACTGCCCCTTAGTATTAACCCCTTCACTGCCAATGACATTTATACAGTAATCAGTGGCTTTTTACTAGAGTTGAGCGAACCCGGACTGTAAAGTTCGGGTCCGTACCGAACTTTGGGGTGTCCGGGACCCGGACCCGGACCCGGACTTTTCAAAAAAAGTCCGGGTTCG
>BLSH010233494.1:257229-278998 GCA_018402905.1 Glandirana rugosa | reverse complement strand
CAGATCAAGACACCCGATGTGTTAGTACCCCTTCTGATGACTGAACTGTCAACAGGTTTTTGCTGGTAACTGTGGAACGTACTCCTCCCGTTCCGTGTTTTCCAGTAACGTTTTCTCCGACCGACAAGTGTCTCGAGACACAGGTTCTTATAATTATCTCTCCGCTTACCTTCCTTTTCTACACCATCTTTTTTCACATGTTCATCTCAACTCGCTTGTGGACCTGCAAGCCCAAGCCTCCGAGGCTTGCTTGAAACCTTTTTTCAGGCCCAAACCGTGGTTTGCAAACTTTGTTACAGCCATTTTTGTGCCTAAAAGTTCGGGTCCCCATTGACTTCAATGGGGTTCGGGGTCCGGGATAAAGTTCGGGCAACGTTTGGTGCCAAACCCGGACTTTTTTCCAAAGTTCGTTCGGAGCCTCCGAACCCGAACGTCCAGGTGTTCGCTCAACTCTACTTGTACACTTTTTTCTACCACATCTTTTCCTTCCATTCGCCTCTCTATTAATATTCTTGGACACAGAGCTCTGTGAACAGCCAGCCTCTTTTGCAATGACCTTTTGTGCCTTGCCCTCCTCATGCAAGGTGTCAATGGTCGTTTTTGGACAACTGTCAAGTCAGTAGTCTTCCCCATGATTGTGTAGCCCACAGAACTAGACTAAGAGACCATTTAAAGGCTTTTGCAAGTGTTTTGAGTTAATTAGCTGACCAGTGTGGCACCAGATGTCTTCAATATTGAACCTTTTCACAATATTCTAATTTTCTGAGATACTGAATCTGAGATTTTCCTTAGTCGTCAGTTATAATCATCAAAATTAAAAGAAATAAACATTTGAAATATATCAGTCTGTGTGTGATGAATGAATATAATATACAAGTTTCACTTTTTGAATGGAATTGGTGAAATAAATCAACTTTTTGATCATATTCTAATTATATGACCAGCACCTGTATAGAGGTACCATCTGATGAAATATTGGCTGATTGGGTAAATGAATAACAGAAATACAAACAAATACTTCAGACAAAGGCAGAAAACAAACAATTGTTTCAGAGACAAAATATTCATTGTGCCCCAATTGAGCAAAGCCTTGCACCTGACCAGCGATCAGGTGCATTGCTTCAGCCAATCAGGGCTTAAAATGCACTGTGCAGCTCGGTCCGAACTGCTCACTCAACACTACTAACCACAACACACAAAGCTATTCACAACACTTCCCCCTGCTTTAAATCACCAATCTTATCTGCAGATATCATCCAAATCATCCTCACTGCTTCTCCCAAAACATCTTGCTCTCTAGCTCCTCTTGTTACCTACTCTCACACTTGCCCCAGAACTAGAGTTGAGCGAACCCGCACTGTAAAGTACTGGTCCATACCGAACTTTGGGGTGTCCGTGACCCCAAAGTTCGGGTTCGAACTTGTACAGGGAAAGGTTACAGCTGTTGCTTTAAGGGAAAGATTATTGTTCTAAAATCATCTGCAAGCTCTAGTCACTAAGTGTATTGTAGCTGCATAGAGCCATATTAATGTTATAAAATCATGTCCAAGCTCCATTCCCTAAGTGTATTGTAGCCACATAGAGCCATATTAGTGTTATAAAATCATGTCCGAGCTCCATTCACTAAGTGTATTCTAGCCGCATAGAGCCTTATTAGTGTTATAAAATCAATGATTTTATAACACTAATATGGCTCTATGCGGCTACAATACACTTAGTGATAGTGAATGGAGCTTGGACATGATTTTATAACACTAATAAGGCTCTATGCGGCTAGAATACACTTAGTGAATGGAGCTTGGACATGATTTTATAACACTAATATGGCTCTATGAGGCTACAATACACTTAGTGAATGGAGCTTGCAGATGATTTTAGAACAATAATCTTTCCCTTAAAGCAACAGCTGGAAACTTTCCCTGTACAACTTGGAGATGATTTCTTGCACAAAAATAAAAAAAACAGTGTTGGCTACCTCTTCCTCCTCAACCGCCTCTTTCACCGCCTCCTCAACCTCCAACTCCACATCCACCTCCATTTTTTATTTTATTATGTGATTTTAGCTTAAAAATTATTTTAAGTTATTTCCCTATCCCCATTTCTTTGTAGGGCACTTGTCCGACCCTTACTCCAATTTTCCTTCCTTTTGCAGACCTCTAGGACTTTCCAAGACTTTGTTACAGCCATTTTTGTGCCTAAAAGTTCGGGTCCCCATTGATTTGATTGACTTCCATAGGTTCGATCAACTCTAGTTCCTGCTGCTCCTGTAAGGGACGGATTAGTGTTCTAAAATCATCGCCTACTGCTATAGGGTCAGGTTCCTGCTGTTGCTGTAAGGGACAGATTATTGTTCTATAATCATCTCCTAGTGCTATAGGGAGAGGTTCCTGCTAGTGCTGTAAAGGACAGATTATTGTTCTAAAATCATCTCCTAGTTCTATAGGGAGAGGTTCCTGCTGCTCCTGTAAGGGACAGATTATTGTTCTATAATCATCTCCTAGTTCTATAGGGCGAGGTTCCTGCTGGTGCTGTAAGGGACAGATAATTGTTCTAAAATTGTCTCCTAGTTCTATAGGGAGAGGTTCCTGCTGCTCCTGTAAGGGACAGATTATTGTTCTAAAGTCATCGCCTACTGCTATAGGGTCAGGTTCCTGCTGTTGCTGTAAGGGACAGATTATTGTTCTATAATCATCTCCTAGTTCTATAGGGAGAGGTTCCTGCTGGTGCTGTAAGGGGCAGATTATTGTTCTAAGCTCATCTCCTAGTTCTATAGGGAGAGGTTCCTGCTGCTCCTGTAAGGGACAGATTATTGTTTTATAATCATCTCCTTGTTCTATAGGGAGAGGTTCCTGCTGGTGCTGTAAGGGACAGATTATTGTTCTAAAATCGTCTCCTAGTGCTATAGAGAGAGGTTCCTGCTGCTCCTGTAAGGGACAGATTATTGTTCTATAATCATCTCCTAGTGCTATAGGGAGAGGTTCCTGCTGGTGCTGTAAGGGACAGATTATTGTTCTAAAATCATCTCCTAGTTCTATAGGGAGAGGTGGATAAGCTAACGTTTATTAAAATGAACCAGGCATGGATCCCACAAGACTTGTCTGTACCTTGTGCAGAAAAGACATTTAGACCGGCCTCACACAGCCATTGGTATACTTATTTTTTTTGAATATGCCTCAATATTTTGGGGGCTACCCCAATTAGAAAAAAAAAACAAACAAACAAAAAACAGTGTTGGCTACCTCCTCCTCCTCCTCCACCACCGTCACTTCCACCTACACTGCCACGGTCACGGCCTAGTCAACCTCTAGGCTCCTACTCCACATCCACCTCCTCCTCCTCCCATTTTTATTTTTTTTATTTGATTTTAAGTTGTTTCCCTATCCCCATTTTTTTGTAGGGCACTTGTCTTACTCTTACCCCCATTTTACTTCCTTTTGCAGCCCTCTATCACTTTCCAGGACTTTTTTACAGCCATTTTTGTGCCGAAAAGTTCGGGTCCCCATTGACTTCAATGGGGTTCGGGGTCCGGGGTCAAGTTTGGGTAAAATTCGGTACCGAACCCGAACTTTTTCGCGAAGTTCGGCCGAACCCGCCAAACCCGAACATCCAGGTGTCCGCTCAATTCTACCCAGAACCTCTCCTATCCTCTGTAACTCCCTACCCCAGTCTGTCTCGTTAGCTCTCTCCCTGTCTGCCTTTAGGCAATTCTTGAAAACTCTTTTTTTTAGGGAAGTCTACCCCATCTCCACCTAAAAACTGTAGTGGGCAGCACAGAGGCTAAGTGGTTAGCACTTCTGCCTAGCAGCACTAGGGTTGCTGTTTTGAATCCAAACCACAACACTACCTGCCTGGAGTTTGCATGTTCTCCTTGTACCTGTGTGGTTTTCCTCCGGGTACTCCGGTTTCCTCCCACACTCCAAAGACATGCTGGTAGGTCAATTAGATCCTGTCTAAATTGGCCCTGGTATGTGGATGCATGAATGTGGGTTAGGAACCTTAGATTGTAAGCTCCTTGAGGGCAGGGACGGATGTTAATGTACAATATATATGTAAATGGCTGCGTAAATTCACAGTGCTATATAAGTACTTGTAATAAATAAATACTTCAGCCACCTCCATCCGATCACCCCCGCAGCAATTAGCTTCTGTGCCAACTCCCCCTCCCTTTAGATTGTAAGTGAAGACCCTCCAATTCGTTCTGTGTTTAATTGTATTGTAATTGCACTGTCTCCCTTTATATTGTAAAGTGCTGTTCAAAATGCTGGCACTATATAAAACCTGAATAATATTAAAAAATAATAATCAACTGCTGGTTGACTGCAGGCAGAAATAGATCACTATTAGAAATGAATAAGAGGAAATATTTCCAAAGTGAGGGAATCCCTGGTTGTCACCAATGTCACCAGGGCCAGTGCCCCCCCATTAGAAGATTTCCTCTATTCCTACTCTGGTGACAACCCAAAATTTGGGATTCACATTCGCTTTCAGTGATAACAGTAAACAGGACAAATAGACAAGAGGGAATCTCCCTATGAGGGACACAGACAGCAATTTAAAAAACTGACAGGGGTTCTAATCCCACTTCATTCTTTCCAAAACAAAAAAAAATTGCCTTTAATTATTCTTTAATCCTAAGGCTGTAGCAATGATGTCAGATGATGCTCAGTCATTTTTAGTGATCGCAAACCTGTGAAAAAGATGTGCTTATTTGTGTTCTTGTCAATCCAACTTAATCTTATGTTAATGTTGCACTAATAATTCACGAAAACTCTTTTCCCGTGTGTACATCGCAATGCATCGATGAAAGGGGAGTAAAGCTCTCCTAAAGTAAAACACATACGTTCACTTTGAGCTTTACCATTCTGCTATGTTTCATAAAATTCACATCATTTACATAAACATATGATATTGTTTTAATCAGCAGACTTTGTTGATTATATTTTGTGGTAAATATATGGAGTTAACAAATTGCATAAACGTTGCATTGGGAATAATTACAGGCTTCCCCCCCCCCTAATTTTTACATCAGGAATAGGAATAAAAATATATGCATCCAAATGTTTTAACAAGTTAAAGTCTTATCTGTCCCCCCAAAAAATATATAATATATTAGGGTAGACTACAAGCACCAACAGGTATAATGCCTGGAATTGAGACATCGTTAAAATGAAAAAAGGCCTAGGACTAAGGAGATTTATGTATAAAATGGCCCAGAGAGTCAAGTTGTAAAGTCTTGAGGTTTTTCACCTTAATACATTATAGAAGGTGAAAAACCTTCTGTGCTGCAGCAGTCCCCTAGAGCCCTCCTTTTTCTTACCTGAACCCGATCGTTCCAGTACCGAGGACAAGCCCAGCAGCTCTAGCCGCTGTCTCAGGTCCTCATTAGATAGATTGATAGCAGCAGGAACCATTGGCTTCCGCTGCTGTCAATCAAATCCAGTGACATGGGAGCCAGGGGCAGGGCCAAGTCCTGCTGTCTGTGTCAATGAACACAGCAGCAGCAGGACTTGGGAGTGCACCTGCACAGGTGCCCCCATGGAAAGCGCCTCTCTGAGGGGGCACTTGATAAAGAGGAGGAGCCAGGAGCGCCACCGGAGGACACCAGAAAAGGATGATCGGGCTGCTCTGTGCAAAACCCTTGCAGAGAGCAGGTAAGTATGACATGTTTTTTTTTTTTTTTTTTTAAAAACTAACCTTTACAATCACTTTAATCTCTGATAGGCCCCTTTCACACGGACGGATAGAATCCAGCTTTTAGCTGCGGATAGATGCAGTTATCTACCACAGCTATACTGTGACAATGCTTTCCTATGGCCCCTTTCACACTCTGCATTTAGCAATGGTTTTGTTACAGATGATTTAGAATTATTAGAAAAAATGGATTTGAATGCGTCCAGGAATGATGTTATGCAGCTATCTGCACGAATCTGCAGCTATCTGCATGAATCTGCAGCTATCTGCAGGTAAAAGCAGTGCACTGTGTCATCTACGGATAGCAACGGCAGCAAGCATAGAAAATCAATAGGAAGCACTTCAGAAATGTCAAGTATGGCACTTCAGAAATGTCAATAATGTAAAGAATGTTTCCACTGCAGCTAAATGTAGCTGCATGTAACCGTGGCTAATCAGAATGTACAAATGCAAGTAATCGTTGTAATTTGGAGTCTGGTATCTGGCTTGCATTTAGCAACGGCAGAACAGCCGCCCGTGTGAAAGGGGCAATACATTGAGGCTGATGAGATTAGTAACTTACATAAGAAAGATAAACAGGTGATTGTTAAAAATGTTTTTAGCCTGAAAAATTAGAACTAATGCAGCTACTTGGCACAAGCATATGCTGGTTCTTTGAACCATGGGGTCACACGTCTGTGACTGGTTAGTTTGCTGGAAAGGGCGTATAGCAGTGTGCAGAGGGTCTATCCAGAATTTGTAGTGTTAATATGTGTTCACACCCCTTTAGCACCTGATAGTTTGAATGATAAATTCACATTTTTTAAAAAAAATTCTAGCTCCCCTATGTACCAATGTGTAGCATTCATGTACTTAATTTGCAAAAATAAAACAGCTTTCCATTTATTCTACACACGCTTACCTCATTCTTTATGGTTGTTTGATACACTTCTCCATTACTTCTGCCTTTCTTCCTGGACAGACTTTAGGTCATGACACAGGAAGGAGTTGACCAGCTGGTCTCATTAGCGCACACACCCTGCATCACCTACCCCTAGCTAGTCAACTCCTTCTTGTGTCATGACCTAAAGTCTGACCAGGAAGTAAGGCAGAAGTAATCGAGCAGTGTCTGTAAACAGCTATGAAGAGTGTGAGGTAAGCCTGTGTAGAATAAATGGAAAGCTGTTTTATTTTTGCAAAAGAAGTACTTTAATGCTATATTGGTACATAGGGGAGCAGGAATTTAGAAATAAAGGTGAAGAAAGGGGAACTTAGCCTTTAAATACATGTACAAGCTATTGGGATTTGAGCCCAGGTATATATTTTCTCCATGGTAACGCAGGTCAGTGACCAAACCTGAACCCCCCACCTTGTGTCTCTATGCCCCAGGTTGGCAATGTGTCCGCCGTAGCATTTGCAGTGGCAAAGCAATGTAGGACTGGCCATAAGAAGTATTACTTTGGTGCAGTTGGTCAGCTTAAACATGTATTGCAATATGTGTGAACTAAATATCCCTGTTTTTCATTTGCATAGTTTGCTGGAAAGGGTGTATAGCAGTGTGCAGAGGGTTCATCCAAAATTTGTGGGTCATTGATAATGTGACTTCAAACTCAGCCCATCTTTCCTGTTGCATTTCTTATCTGCATACATACTGTTTCTTAGAATTTTATACAGTAGTCAGAAACTATCAGGCAACTAGCATTTTTAGAAGGAGTTTAGTTATGACAGCCCTATTGGCAGAGCAGAGACAGATAGCAGGTATCGTCTTTTGCAAGAACCTCGATATGTGAATTTCACATTGGAAAGTGTTTTCCATATTGTTGGGCTATTTCTATTATTAATGTTGCTGTTTCAGATTACTAAATGCAAAACGATCACATAGAAATTAGTAATGTTACTGACTAGTGCAATTTATATTGTACATATTTCTAAATGAAGAAAATTTTGTATTGTTCCATCTATCTTCTTTATTTTCCACCACCATATTTCATCTATTATTAAAATTGAAATACTTACTATTCCAAACAAATCAAATAGATCAATTATGTGTACGTTTCTTCATTTCTTCACTTTGTACCAGTGAAACATCTAATGAATATTCACTTCTAATTGCTGGACCTAATCAATAAGGAAGACAGCAGCAAATTCCAGGCTTTGTTATGTGGAAGCAGATCGTCCAACCACATTTTTAATCTATACTGGGTTTTAAACTGTCATTATTGCATTAACTATCATTCCCTATCTTTTCCAATATATATCTGTAAATGTCAGCAATTGATCTTCTAAGGACTCCTTCAAATTAGAACTGTAAACATGTTTTAGTATCTTGCTCACTAGAGTTATCAAGCAAAATCATGGAACTAGATAAATGCAGTGGATCTTCAAAGCAATTTTGTAGACACTTTTCTTGTCCATGTCATAGAAATGTGTGCTACATGTTTGGACAAAGCTTGCAGTTTACCAGTAAAGCTGGCCATACATGGATAGAAAATTGTTCAAAAAAGCATTTGGTAAGCCTGATCATTTGACTTTAGAAACGTTAGTGGGCGCATTTCAATTGTCAAAATGCAAAATTTTATGCCAAAAGAAAGATCAGTCATGTCAGAATTTTGTTGCGAAATTGAACGATTTTCTAAACATTAGTAGGGAAATCAATTGTAAAGAGTTTGAAAAAATGTACAGCACATGTGCACTGATCATTGATCGACAAAAAAATTACCAATCATGTCATTAACGATCCATAATATGTCGACAAGTGTGGTAAACAATTTGATACAATGATGGCGTTAACACAGTCGTTCTAAAGATCTTTAAAAAAAACTAAAGTTTTTTTGAACGATTTTCTATCCATGTATGGTCTGCTTAAGTCTATGTCTCTTTGTGACCATTATCTATGCTTGCGTCACAAGAAGTGTGGTTCACTCCAAACAGTTTTCCAACCTGTGAGTGAGTGCTGTAGTAACAGGCCTATCCAGCAGTCATACAAATCACCAGCACATGAAATGTTCCTCTTAGGCACACTATTAGTCACCAAACATAAGTGCAAATTTGGTTTGGTAACTAATAAATTGCCCAAGAGAAGCATTTGATGTGTTGGTACTTCCTTTTATTGCTGCATTAACTATGTCTGGTGCCTTAACAATTTAAGGTAGGAGCCCATGTCCAAAAATGGGTTGAGGAATGTGGAAAACTGGGAGTGCCTTATGCTAGACAAATTGTGTTTTTTTTTTTTTGGTGGACACTGCTTAGGTATGTTTCTGTATCTTTTACGGATTCTTCCATTAATCCAAAGTAAAGCTGAATAAGTCAAAAAAGAGGGTGAAAATACAGCAGAGCGATTCTGTCCCAAGGCTGGCTTGATAATGAATGGAAATGGTCCAAGAAAATCTTGTGTCTGTGGCCAAGCACAAGAGAGTTTGAGCCACTCTACTTCCCGTACAGGACTAAGTGGTAGATAAATGAATAAATAAATACACAAATTGATGTTAAAATCAATGAATGAGAGGACTTGCTTCTTCAAATCAAGGGATTCTGTGTCTTGAAAAGAAAATATGAGAATCCTGGCCAATAGAAAGCCACTTGTCCCACAATGTTTCAAAAGGCTGACTTATTTTGCCAATAGATTAATTTAGATGTGGCATATTTACTTTTTTTGCCTCATATGTATCCAATAGAGTGGTGAAAGAAAATTTGAATGTTTTGTTGTTTTTCTATCCTCTTTAGTCAAATGGACGTAGATGACAAGGAAGATTTATCTTACCATTAATTGTGCTGCATAAGCTATTAACAAACAAGAAGCATTATTTTATGAATGGAAAAAGGGAAATGAAAAATTAATGATAATGTCTCCCAGATGCTTTATTAAATAGGTTATGTGCGTTAGAGGATCGAGAGGAGAGCAGGAAATCTCATCTAGGGTTTTTTAAAACGGCAAATGTTTAGGGAAAGAACTAGAAAGGATTCTGGAAAATCTTTGACCATTACTTTCATTTTGCTTGTTAAGAGCGGATTACCGTTAGAGATGAGCAAAAATATACAAACTAATCCATATTCACCGAAGATCAAGGATATCTTCAACCTGCAGATCCAGATACCTGTGATTTGAATCTCAACACCCTCCCAAACACCTGCTGTACCAGCCAATGTGTAGAGGTTGTGATTTTCTGTTTCCCTATAAGCATGTGAACAGTGATATCCTTTTGTACAAACTTTTTCTTCTTTGTCACCATGACCCACAAATATAACTGCAATATGTCTCTTCCTTCTACTATATCATACAATACCATACAATATGGTTCACAAAATTGAGAGATTACACAGATAGAGGAGCTGGCTAAGTGCATGTCTGAGTAGAGGACAGATTAAAAATACATGTATTACACTATTATTTGTTTACTCCTTAGGACCTGTTCACACTACCTGCACCATAAACAAGAGTGATTTAGTGTGCAGTTAGCAGTCTGTTTTGAGCTACAGTGACACGTGGCAGGGGACGGTATAATAGGCATTTTATTGCATCACACAGTTCCCTTTCTTCTTTTTTTTCTCAACATTATTTGAAGTGCACTGCACTAAAATGCAGAATGTCTACATTTTCTCACAGCTCACTGCACCACACCTGCAGGCTGCGTTTTAGTGAGAGCAGGGCAAATAGAAAACGATTGTAGCGCACCCCCTAACGAGCCACAGATGAATTGGGATCACCCACCCTGCACAGCCAGGCACACCAAATTTTTACAGGCACTCCAGAGACAGAGAATGATCCGTGACTTTGTTTTTCTTGTGGTTTATTGAGGGTTAATAACTTGGATGGGGATGGGAGATTACGGGATGCCTATTGACTTCATCAACAAAACTTTGGCAACAACTTCAAGGACATCCTCTTATACGCAGTCTATATATAGTCTCATAGGTGTGCCAAGCCTATTGCATTAGGGTGTGCACCCCAAGGCACAAACATACACTACCGATCACTCACAATGTTTATTCAGAAAGGGATGGGGTCTTTAAATTACATATTTACTGACCCCTTCCATCACTCATCCTAAAACATCCCGCAGCAACAGCTGGCAGGAGAGGAGAGAAGCCGGAAGCACTGCAGGGGGAAGCAAACCGGGACATAGGGGGAATCAGTGTTGCACAGGGTGATTAGGGTGTGCCTGGGCACTCCTGGCACACCCTTTGTGCACGCCTATGTACAGTCTATATACAGTCGAATTGATGCTCCTTCTGCACTTTAATTATTTGCAGACTCCAGCTGGATCACTATAAATGGTTCTGACAGGCACAGTCAGATTTAACAATGGCTCTTTTGCAAGCAGGAACTCAAAGCCACTTGTGTAGCAGAACACTGTGATCAGCTTGCACGTTCCCTCCTATGGCTGCTGGTCCCAGCACCACCTCTTCAGGCACTGCCAACCCCCCTGGCTGCAGTTGCCCCTTTCACTAGCCCTTCAGGCTAACTTTTCTCCACAGCCCTCCAGACTGACTCTCACCAGCCCACCCAGCTGACTCTGCAGGAGATCTCCCAGGGAAGGGATGAAGACTTGGCACACCGCTGTCTTCAGGGAGAGCTGACTACATGTGGCAGTCTCCCCCCTTGTAAGTCTCCAGTAGTGCTGCTCTACTCCCACTGTTCTATTACTTGATCCCGTTCCTCCAGGAAGGGCTTCCTCCATGTGTTGTGGCAGGATCCTTCCAGCACCCGAGGCCCTGCCCAAGGTCACCCCCCCCCCCCAGACTAGGGGGCACCCTTGAGGGCCACTGGCAGCCTCCATAGCACTATATCTCCATCTTCCACCTGATTGCCCCTGCTGGCATGGCCCATGCCTATTTATGAGGTAAGTCTTGTCCCCTGCCAGCCCTTTACTGGGGATTGGCTGAGGCACTCATAAGTATTCCAGGCAGCTTCTCCTAACATCCATCCACTAGCTCTAGAAGTTTCTACAACATTCTAGTTCAGGGGGAGGCACCAGAGGAGCTATCAGTATGAGTCATTCAGCCCTGACTCACTGAACCCTGACCCACATTCACAGCCCTGAGCTGACTAAATTTATCTACACTAACAAACCAACATTAACAAACCTACACTAACAACTATGTCCCCTAGCGCTAATTGGCGTTCTTCCAGTACAGAAAAACACTATTCACAACATATTTGTGAATGGGCCCCAAGTTAGTTTAAAGAGAAACTTCCCTCTCCCAATCAACATTGATTATTTTTAATCCTCATTCTGCAACCATTAGTAAATAGATAGGAAGGTACCGTATATATTTACTTGTTTTATACTTTTTTTACATTTCTTCATTTACTTCCTAGTTTCTTGATTAGGCAAATTATGTCATACAACCTAGAAGTCTTTGGAGGGGGGGGGTGAGGGGTTTTCTCAACTGAGCACACTCTCCTGCATGCATGCCTGAGCTAAGGGCAAATGAATTCCAGAAATTAAACACTACAAGAATCCTTTGCCCTTACTCAAGATGGCCACGGCCAGACATGCTAGGGGGTGTTTTTCTCAACAAAATAAAGCATGGAGACGTGGATGGATGGGGGAATTTGTGTTGAATATTAAAAATGAAATAAATAGTATTTTTGGTGTGTGGTGCTCAAATGCAGTGTAGCTCCGCTTTAAGTGTAGTTTCTCTTGTGTACATTTTTTGTTAGTACCACAAAATGTGTAATTATTTCCAAGCAGTTCTTTATGAGTATCTATTACAGTGTTATTAGTGATAAATAATTTGCAGGAAATATTTAAAGTGTATGTCCAGCAAAAATATTTTTTTTGTTTTGATTTAGGTGGAGAATTGGGATGAGGCTTAGATTGCTACTACCATGGGTTTGTGGTGAATCCCCAAGATTCGCCAAGTTCACTAATCGAAAACTTTTGGCTAAGAACTTTGCAGGTTAGCAGGCAGAAATAAGTTACAGCCTAAGGTCTGGCTCACAATGGTGCGACATGTGCTCCGACTTTGAGAGCACAAGTCGCATGACATGTGCAAAACAATGTTTGCCTATGAGAGCCGCCTTGCCTGGTCCAACTTGTGTCGGTCCGACTTCGGAAAAGGTTCCTGCACTACTTTGGTCTGTCCGATTTCAGCCCATAGAATTGAATGGAAATCTCATCCAACTTGGATCCTCATCTTAACTGATGTGATTTGTATCCGACATTGCAGGAAGATTACACAGGCATTCCCTGAAGTTGCTTCGAAGTCGCGTCAAAATCGAGTCGAAGTTGCACCGAAGTCGCCTGACAAAGTTGCGTGACTTTCATGTCGGAGCAATGAGAACCTGGCCTAAAATGCAGTGAACAGCCTTTCTCCTGGTTAGTGAAGTTTATAAAATTGTGGATTCACATCAGCCATATTATTACTGTGTATTGGTATAGGGAGAGATATGTATATATATATTTATATATATATATATATATATATATATATATTTAAGTTTTGGCAGTGGGACATGTGCCCCATGGCAGTGCCCAGTTTCCCACTCCTTTTCTCAATTAGTTCTGCAAATGTTCAGAATTAAGTAACAAGATTCCCCCAATTGGGGTTCACTGCAAAGTTGCAAACTTCACATTTTCAGCAAGGTTTGCAAGCCAAGACAAACACATTTGCTCATGCCTACTGTCAGGATTTTCACTACTAGGAAAACTTTCCAACAGCAACATAGGAAAAAATTAGTAGGGGAAAGGTAAAACCCCTAGATTTAAATTTCTGTATGTGCTGCTGTCAGGCCTCATTTACACTGCTGCTGGTAAACTGACGTTTTGAGGCGTTTGGGTGTTTTTTTCAGCTGCCCCTGAACTTTCCTCTATGTTATCTTACCAGTACAATTTACACAGGGTCTTTTAAGGTCATTTCCAGGCAGTTGAGTTTAAAGGCTTTTTTTGGAACGCAAAAAAATGGGTTCAGACGCCAGTTCAGAGGCATTTGAAACGCCAAACAGCTTGTAAATGCCGCTAAACGTGCCTAAATGCGGTAACTCGGGTCTAGGACTGTTTCGTTTACAGGCATTTCCATTTAAAAAAAAAAGAAAATTCTTTAAAAAGGCTCCTAGACACAAACGCTGCTAAACGCCGCATGCAAAACGCCACATGCAAAACGTGTCAAAACGGCTGTTTTAGACGTTGGCTTCTAGCTGTCAAAATAAATTGTTCGGGGGAGGTTAACATAGCGTCCAGTGTAAATGGAGCCTAACACATTTTCTCCCACTTACTATCTGGTGAACCTATTGCCAGCAGGACAGAAAGTGAGAATTAATCTCCCTAATGAAGCTATAGATAGCAGTTAAAACCAGGCAGACATTCAAATCCTTCCCCACTATATTCCAAACTAAGACAAAGTTTTTCACTTGACATTCAGTTTAAAACCCAAGACCATGTTCTAATGTCCATATATTAATAATATTTCTAAATGTGTGTAATTGTCTGCTAAGCAATTCTTTTTGTTTTAGATATCATTTGTATGGTTAAGTGATAAATGATTTGCAAGATATATTTAAAAGGGAAAAGTACCCCAAGATTTGTTATATGTTGGCCGAGTACCTATATAAAACATATGAAGGTTTTGTAGACATCAGATGATATTGATGACGGTCAGCCATAGTACCAAAACAGATGCCACTGGTGAAAACTTATGGGGTCAAAAAAGTGATTGGAGGCAATTGTTATTGCCTCTCTCAGATAAACAGACTTCCTAATTGTCTTCTGCACACTTTCCCAGCTTCTCTTCATAATGTCTAGGCACAAGCAATTGCTTGATGTTACTGTTCATGTTTAGAGATTCATGTATGACTAAATTGTACAAATGTCCTTTTGTGCCTTGGATGAGATTAAGGGTGCATTCTAGGGCTGAAACAACTGATCTGCATTATTGATTATAATCGATTGATTAATCGATTATGAAAATAGTTGTCAATTATTTTCATGATCGATTATTTGGTCAGCCGATTAGTTGTCCTGCACACAGAATACATTATTTGTTTACATATCAGAAAATACAGTGCAGCTCAGTGCACTGTCCATACATGTCAGTATACACGGTGCAGCACGCATACAACTCTGTCCATCGTCTATACATGGCAGTAAGTGCCTGAGAACTTATGAATGTGAATGTGTGAGGAGAAATGCCTTATGGGACATGTAGTCCTGGGCAGGAGAAGGAAGTGAGTGACTCTAAAGGCAGACATTTTTTTTACCTTGCTATAGGGACACTCTGAAAGCAGTAGGAGCCAGAAATACCAGCAGGGGACCCCAGAAGAGGAAAATCAGGGATGCTCTGTGCAAAATCATTACACGGGGCAGGTAAGCATTTTAAATTTGTTGTTTAAAAGAAAAAAATCCAGTGTAAACAATGACTTTAAAGTGATACTAAAGTCTCAGTTTTTTCATTAAAAAATAACAAACATATTATACGTACCTGCTCTGTGCAGTGGTTTTGCACAGAGCAGGCCAGATCCTCCTCTTCTCTGGTCCCTTGCCGTCGCTCCTGGCCCCTCCCTCCTGCCGAGTGCCCCCACAGCAAGCAGCTTGCTATGGAGGCACCCGAGATGAGCCACTGCTCTGTGTGTCCATTTAGACACAAAGCCACGGTTCGGCCCTGCCCCTCTATCTCCTCATTGGCTCACTGACTTTGATTGAGCCAATAAACGAAAAAAATCTGTTTGTGTATGGCCAGCCTAAGTGACAGCAGGCGCCGGTAGCGACACGGGCGTCTGTCATTCACAATATTATATTAGAATCCTGTCCAAAACAGGTGTTTAGGGTTTTTTTTTTCTTTGAATAAAAATGTTGATGGGGTTACACTTAGTCAACAACATGTTCTGCTATGAGTCAGCATCCTGACACCCTTCTCATGATGAGGGCTAACTCAGGATACCTGGCCCCACCAGTCTTACCTTTCCCTCTGTATGTTAATACAGGAATGAAGACTTTGAATATCCTATGTTACCTGTTTTATAAAATGTTACCACAGTTTTTTCCTTTTTGGAAGATATATACCCTTTATTGTATCATTTTTTTGTAAAACCCAATAAAAACTTGGAAAAAAAAAAAAAGATCTCTATGTCTGATAATATGTACCAGATTCAACCTCTAATAGTATATATATCTCTTCTGTTATTATAGATCTCTTCTGTGGATCATATATTTTGTTCTTTAAACGTACAGTATAGCTGGTTATTTATATTTACCACAGCATATAGATATTCAAAGATTAAATTATCTTCTTTTAACCACTTCAGCCCTGGAAGGATTTCACACTTTAGGACCAGAGCACTTTTTGCGATTCGGCACTGTGTCCGTTTAACTGACAATTGCGCGGTCGTGCTCCGTTGTACCCAAACAAAATTTGCGTCCTTTTTTTCCCCACAAATAGAGCTTTCTTTTGGTGGTATTTGATCACATCTGCGTCATTTCTGATCACCGCTATAAACAAAAAAAAAGCGTAAATTTTGCAAAAAAAAACATATTTCTTACTTTTTGCTAAAATACAAATACCAAAAAAAATATAAAAAAACATTTTTTTCATCGGTTTTGGCCGATTTATATTCTTCCTCATATTTTTGGTAAAAAAAAAATCGCTATCGGCATTTATTGATTGGTTTACGCAAAAGTTGCCGCGTTTACGGATGATGAGAATTCATTTCTGGGGCTTTTATTTTTTTTTTATTTTTCACTAGTAATGGCAACAATCTGCGATTTTTAGCGGTACTACGATATTGCAGTGGACATGTCAGACCATTTTGACACTTTTTTGGGACCATTGGCATTTATACAGCCATCAGTGCTATAAAAATGGTGTAAATGCCATTGGCGGTGAAGGGGTTAACCTGGAGGGGGCGATCTATGGGTTAACTGTGTTACCTCACTGTGTTCTAACTGTATTGGTGCTGGGCTGGCAGGGGGTGGGGAGTGATCACGGCTTCCATATACAGGAAGCCTGTGATCACAGCCCTTCCCGCTCTTTGAGAACGGAGATCCGTGTTTACTTACATGGACCTCAGTTCTTTCACTGCGGGGGGCCATTGCAGGTAACTGGTGGCGATTGAGTCCGCCCTACCGGCACCCTGCGGCAGCACATGCTCACAGTGTGGGATCTCGCAGCCGCCATTATATGACGGCGGTTTGCGATATCCAACCACTTTGTCGCTGTCAGACGCCGGCGGTCGGCAAGTGGTTAAAACTTTACATAATGACTTATTTATATACCAATATTTTTTGAGGTTTTTATCCAACTAATCAAAGCAATATTTGAAAATAATCGTTAGTTGCAGCCCCAGTCCATTCACACCAGGTGCAGTGGGACTGCATTGGGCCACTATTCCAGCGCAGTCCCTTGTCTTCTACATGCCCTGGTCATGTACGATAAAGTCCAGCAGGCCATACTTTTTTGCAGAGCAGCACAGTGTGGCCAATGGAAAGTAATGAAATGTCACTGTGTGACATTTCCATAAAGTTTGTTTAGTAAAAAAAAAAAAGAACAGCGCAATGTGCCAAGATTGGTGCATTGGCACTGCAATGATCCCACCGGGCCACACCTCGCATCAGCTGCTGCATTGTAATGCAGTTGCTGGTGTAAATTAGCTTCAAGGATGCATTTATAGCTATAAATACTGTATGTATTTAAATGCTATCTCCCTTTAAAGAATATATCTACCTACCGTGTTTCTCCGAACATAAGCGTGATTTTCGGGGAGGGCTGCAATATAAGCCCTATCCCGAAAATAAACCCTTGTAAAGTCCTTGTAAACATATCTAATCTGTTTTGTAAAAAGATGATATAATGTCCAGTGTGTATCCTTTTGTAACTTTATTGTTGAAAATACCTTATTTACAGTGCCGCTGGGCACTCACGTAACCCGCCGGAGATCTTCTTCTCTCCTCCCTCTACAGTGCTTGGAGAGGGGCTGACATCAGCGAGGATCTCGGCCCTTCCCTCGGCAGTGCTCAGAGCGGGGAAGAAGAGCTCCGGCAGATCACGTGAGTGCCCAGCAGCACTGTAAATAAGGTATTTTCCACAATAAAGTTACATAAGGAGGCTCACTGGACATTATAAAATCTTTTATAAAGTTACAAAAGGAGACACACTGGACATTATATAATCTTTTACAAAACAGATTCCATATTTTTACAATGGCTTTAACCACTTAAGGACCGGAAGGATTTCCAGCTTTAGGACCGGAGCCCTTTTTGCGATTCGGCACTGCGTTGCTTTAACTGAAAATTGCGAGGTCGTGCGACGTTGTACCCAAACGAAATTTGCGTCCTTTTTTTCCCACAAATAGAGCTTTCTTTTGGGGGTATTTGATCACCGCTGCATCACTTCTGATCGCCGCTATAAACAAAAGAAGAGCGACAATTTTGCAAAAAAAAAAAAACAAATTTCTTACTTTTTGCTAAAATACAAATCCAAAAAAAAAATATAAAAAAAAATTATTTTTCATCGGTTTTGGCCGATTTATATTCTTCCTCATATTTGTGATAAAAAAAATCGCAATCGGTGTTTATTGATTGGTTTGCGCAAAAGTTGGCGTGTTTACGGATGATGAGAATTCATTTCTGGGGTTTTTATTTTTTTTTTATTTTTTACTAATAATGGCGGCGATCTGCGATTTTTAGCGGTACTGCGATATTTCAGCGGACATGTCGGAACATTTTGACACTTTTTTGGGACCATTGGCATTTATACAGTGATCAGTGCTATAAAAATGCACTGATTACTGTGTAAATGCCATTGGCAGTGAACCTGTAGGGGGCGCTCTAAGGGTTAACAGTGTTCCCTGGGCGTGTTCTAACTGTGGGGGGACTGCCCTAGCTGGGGAAGGGAAGTGATCACACCTTCCATGTAGAGGAAGGCTGTGATCACAGCCCTTCCCCCCTCACAGAACGGAGGTCCGTGTTTACTTACACGGACCTCCGTTCTTTCACTCCGGGGGGGGGGGCATCGCGGGTGGCCGGCGGAGATCGAATCCGCCGCACCCGCTCCCTGGCCCTCCCCGGACACAGTGAGCGCACGGGCGCGCCTCCGGCGGCGCGCGCTCACTGGGCTTGATCTCGCGGCCGCCGTCATGTCACGGCGATCCGCGCTATCGAGCCACACTGTCGCCGTCAATTGCCGATCAGCCGTCGGCAAGTGGTTAACTAAGATTTATTTTTGGGATTAAATATGTCATAATGATGCCTCCTGAGCTGACAGGGGGAGAGAAGACAGGGTACATAAATAAGACATTCCCTGAAAATAAGCCCTAGTGTGTTTCTTCTAGCCAAAATTAATATAAGACCCGGTCTTATTTTTGGGGAAACACGGTATGTGCACTGTAACAAAAACTACATTGAAAGCCACCTTTTAAGATTCTAATAAGATTGGTAGGTCTACTATAACATATATAGATAATAACTTTTTAACAAGTAAAATCAAAACATTTGTATTGTGTATTAGCTATTTTTACTAGACATATTAGAGAAACAAATTGGTGCTGTTTGTTGCATGGTTGTTTCAATGACATCCGATCGTTGTCTACTGTGTCATGCTCTTTTCGTACAGATGTTAGGTTATGTTAATTGATTTACTGCTAATTGTTATTCTGTCAAAGACATTGTTGCCTGGAATTCCTACAAAGCCTTTTCATTTTAATTCCTTGTATCTCTGTGTGTTATGTGTTTCTCTGCAGATCAGATATCAGCCTGTACATTTTCCCAATTTACAACACTAGAAAGGATAGAATTTGCCGTATTTGCCTGGTTTGTTTATTGATTTGCTAATCTCAAGAAGTCATGGGCTGGTAAAGCACTGAGGAATATTTCAGCATGGCATGTGAAAATCAGGTCAAGCTGTGAGAACTTTATTACACACAGCAATTTTCTAAGAAATTTGAAAATCTCTACTACGGAACACCACTCACTTCCTTTAATCCACAGGAAAAAGTAGGGAGACTCACCGCATGTGAATCTCGTGTTTGATGAACTGGAAGAAAGATGTCGGAGGGTCTCAGTAGTGTGTATTTGAGTGGTAACTCTCACATTGGTCACTAATTGTTTACATTAAAGCGATCCTGGGAGGATGGAAATGCAGACGCACACATTGCCTAAATAGCTTTTAAAGATGCAGGTTCTAGTCATCCTGATCCTGTTGCAATATCTTGTATGTGACTGACCTAGAGGTAACATACAGCCGGTGAAGTGTGAAATTCTCTCCCGCTTCTCTGTTTCAAGTCTTGCTCTGGTAACCTCAACCAGGTGACCACCACCTGGATGACCCTGAACAGACTGAGAGGCAGGCTTTCCATTGAAGGGGATGGAGGCTGTACTGTGTTTATGGGGAAAGAGTTCTGTAGAATTCTACTTATCCTGGAGTAGTGTGGTTGTAGCAGTAATAAATGTTATCAACTACCTAAGCTGTCCACACATACAGTACCTTCTCTTCTGTTATAGGATAGTGTTGCACTGCCTGGAGCGCCCCTGCATGACCACCATTAACATATGGTTATTGAAATAGCAAACATGCTAAAGTCACTCTTAGCAAACTGATGAGTAAGGCTGTGAGAAGCTTATCTATCAAATCTTGCAATAACAGGTATGCAATGACAGTTGCTATAAATAGGGACCTTCTTTCGAAACACGTTAGCGTGTTTTAAATATTGGACCATATACTAGATAATATGCAATGTATTTTTATATTTGTTCACTTATACCACATGAAACTAGATTATAAAATAGATATCAAGGGTAGATAGTGTGGATTAATTGTATCTATTTGTTTTAGAAAAATTCTACCATTGGCTGTTTGGGGAAAAACTGTAAATACTGTAGCTAAAAAAAAAAAAATCCAGATAATTTATTCTTCTTATAAGGAAGCTTGACCTCAGGGCACCAGGGAAGGCATACATATATATAATGATAATGTTCCTAATTTGTTTTGCTTTTACTGTCTATGTGCCCATTGAAGAGATGACTAGAGTTTGCATATAATCCCTGTGACTGCGTGGGTACTCCAGTTTCCTCCCACACTCCAAAGGCATGCTGGTAGGTTAATTGACTCCTGTCTGAATTGGCCTAGTATGTATAAATGGGAGTTAGGGAGCTTAGATTTTAAGCTCCTTGAGGGCAGGGACAGATGTGAATCTACAATATACACTGTATTACCAAAAGTATTGTGATGCCTGCCTTTACACGTACATGGCATCCCAGTCTTAGTCCGTAGGGTTCAATATTGAGTTGGCCCAACCTTTGCAGCTATAACAGCTTCAACTCTTCTGGGAAAGTTGTCCACAAGTTTTAGGAGTGTCTATGGGAATGTTTGACCGTTCTTCCATAAGCGCATTTGTGAGGTCAGGCATTGATGTTGGACTAGAAGGCCTGGCTTGCAGCCTCCACTCTAATTCATCCCAAAGGTGTTCTATAAGGTTGAGGTCAGGACTCTGTACAGGTCAGTCATGTTCCTCCACCCAAACCTCGCTCATCCATGTGCACAAAGCAAGGTTCATAAAGACATGGATGAGTGAGTTTGGGGTGGAGGAACTTGACTGGCCTGCACAGAGTCCTGACTTCAACCTGATAGAACACCTTTGGGATGAATTAGAGTGAAAAATGTGAGCCAGGCCTTCTTGTCCACATCAGTGCCTGACCTCACAAATGCGCTTATAGAAGAATGGTCACAAATTCCCATAGACACACTCCTAAACCTTGTGGACAGCCTTCCCAGAAGAGTTGAAGCTGTTATAGCTGCGAAGGGTGGGCCAACGTAATATTGAACCCTACGTGCTAAGACTAGGATGCCATTAAAGCTTGAAATTACCGTAGGATCAGAATCGTGCATCCCAAGTTATAATGCAACCGGGTGGGAAGCGTCGATATTGTCGAAGTTGAGAAGACCCTTCCGACAGGTGTTCCAAATCCTCACACAGATACCCTTAAACACTGGTAAGAAGATATTCGCGTAAACACTCCAGTCCGTGACTACACCTGTTCTTCCGGACCGAGTGTAAAAAGTGAGATTAAGTAGGGTTTCCACAAGATAGTCCAACTTCAGTCCTGAGACACGTCCGGTCAGTTCAAGGAGGTGGGGTTTGAGTGAGTAGGTACAGAAATACTTGGAACGA
>BLSH010233494.1:217879-247314 GCA_018402905.1 Glandirana rugosa | reverse complement strand
TACAACTTTTAGCATTTCCTAGATGAATATAATGACTCAGCTTGATATTACACATCTTTATGTCTATCTTTTTGAAAGTCAGGAGTTCAAGAGAAATGCCCCTGAAGCTGACATATTTTTAAGATGCCTCCTATGTGCCTTTAACCAAGCAATCAACATACAGTACATTGTATACATTATGCTACATATTTTTTTTCCTTTGTGAAAATGACATGTGCCATACTGCGGATGAGCGGCCCAGAGAGGTTGTCATATAAAGTCATTGGTGGAAGTGTCTCTACCTGTTACGCATATCCTGGTTGGTGGATTGTTACCAACAAAGCTCCTTCTCCTTCTCCATCTTCTCATGAATTGATCCTACAGTTGGGGTAAGAGGCTTGTGTGAATCCCCTCCTTCCTGGTGATGGACCCTACTCCTGCACTGTCCTGGATTTATTCACTCAAATATAGCCTGTGGACTGTGTGTTTGCTATATTGATCTTCAGCACAGATCTTAAAACATTTCTTGCACATGCACCTGTGGACTTTTAATATGTTGTTTCCTCAGTGCATAGTATATTTTATCTTTTATATGTATTAATCGCTGTATTTTTATATTTCAATGTCTTTTGTTCTTGCCAAGAATTTACGCTGGCTGCTTTTTCTAGTTTTTTATGTGTAGCGCGGGTTCTGTAGTGTTTTTATTTTTGACTATTAGCATTGTCACTGCTGATTTATAAGCCCATAGTTTGCCAATTAAAGTGATACTAAAGTCTCATTTTTTTTTTTTTAAATAACAAACCTGTTATACTTATCTGCTCTGTGAAGTGGCTTTGCATAGAGCAGCCCAGATCCTCCTCTTGTCGGTTCCCTCATAGGTGATCCTGACCCCTCACTTCTGTTGAGTGCACCCACAGCAAGCAGCTTGCTATGGGGGCATCCACGCCGAGCTACAGCTCCCTGTGTTCATTCAGACACGGAGCCACGACCCGGCCCGCCCCCCCTCTCTCCTTATTGACTTACTAGCACCAATGGCGCTTCGCTGCTGTTTCAGTCAATAAGGAGGCAGAGTTCTGGGCAGCCGAGTCTCCCGTGCAACATCACTGGATCGAGATGGGACTCAGGTAAGTATTAGGGGGCCTGAGGGGGGCTGCTGCACACAGAAGGTATTTCATTTTAATGCATAGCAGGCATTAAGATAAAAAACCTCCTGCCTTTACAACCACTTTAAGTCTGGGCCACTTAGTCAAGCCCATTTCCTTCTGGATTAACAGCACTACCTCTGTTGCTATGGGGGTGGAGAATTCCACTGAGTATCTCTGATACTGCTGTGACTTTGCTATTGATCATAAAAGCCAGATGGGCTAACCAATTGACAAGAAGATGTCAGTGAAATGGTACGATTGCTGGCTCACTGGCTTTGTAAATGTGACTGGTGGACTCGATGGACTCGGCTGCTCTTACTACATATAAGGGATAAAAAGGAACAAACAGGTTCATGTGCAAAAAAGTGTTCTCTGCAGTTCTGCTACAGTTAGTTTTATTCTTGTTCTGTACAGAGTATTGCTGCTGCCAGGGAAACAGCAAGAATGTCATTTATACAAAACTATGTTCATGCACTTTATATCTGTTGGAACAATGAAGCAATGCACTGACATTTTATAACTGAATTGAACTAATACTATGCTGGACAGATTTAGTTGTTAGTTATTTTAATGTTTTCTCACTACCTAATTCCCATATAATATTCCCATATATTTTCATATTGCACTTATAAAATCTTCTTCTTCTTCTGCTTATTATTATTATTCTAATAATGAAATACACATAACCACGTGGCCCTTCCTTAGCATATTTATCTATTTCTGCACCTGTATTAAGTCCCCCTTTAAACAAAGGTCAAGAAGCATGCACAGAAAGAAATGGGGAATTTAAAGTTCATTAATGAAAAACATTGATTTAGTAATAGTTATAAAGTGAATGATTTAATATCAATAAAATATAACATTCATTCCATAAATAAACTGTTATATTACTGTTATACTTATCTAGGTGCCAGCCCTGTCTGAATCCCAAGGCCCACTACCAATAAATTGGCTAAACAGCCTTATGCACGTGTGTAGAAAAAAAGTCTATAAGAGTCCATAAAATAAAACAAATGATATTGGTGTTACTTTTTATTAAATTTGCTAATGAACTTTATGGAAGTTAATAAAACATTCTCAATCATGACTGCACTTTAAGTATCTCCCCTTGTATACTGTATATGTAGCCTTGTGCTCCTTTAAGAGTGGCTGGCAGTAGTGGTTCACCTTATAGCTGCCCTCAATCACACCATTTTTCACACATCCGTAGACACTGACCAGGCCGGCTCTTGTTTTTGTTGTTTTATTTCGGGGAAATAACTTGGATGGGGATAAGGGATGACTGTGGGATGCCCAAAGAATTATAGGACACAAAGTCCATATACACTCCTGTATATGCGCATTTCACTGCAGACCGTCCTTCTGCAGACTTTTACTCCTCCAGCACTCAACTTGCTGACCGTTTCTCCTACTGTTCTCTCTCCAGCACTGAACTTAGTAAATCATCACTCCATTACTTCTCTCCAGCACTGAACTTAGTTTCCAGCTTGAAAGGAAATTTATCATGCTTCTCTGTTCCTTTCTCTTCACCGCGGCTAGCATGTGGCGAGGCCTACTCTCAGCAGAACCTCCTGAACACCCATTACATGCCAGGGATCACAGGCCCCTGAATGTGTAGCAAAAAGTACTTGAGTGCTAGCCGGGCCTTTGATGGACTACAACTCCCAGCCCATCCTTCTTTCAGGTCCCACTGACCTGTTTTTCCTCAGAGACTCTCCTTTCCCTGAACTGGCTCCCAAGGCTCCCACAGACTGTCCACTATTCCTCTCCCAGCCTGCTCCAGCACTTTCACCTGCAGTTTCCAGGTGCCGTCACTCACCAAACCGGTGGATCTCTTTAAAGTCTCTCACTGTTTATCACCTCCGCTGTTCTCCTGTTCCCTGTGCAACTCCAGGAATCACCACCTTCCTGGCTGCACCTGAACCTCTAGGCCCCAAGGTCACCCTCCCCAGACTGGGGCGACCTCCTGGGTAGGGGCTTACGCAGCGCCTCTGCTACGTCTCCATACTTCCACTCGACACTTCCCTCCCAGATTGGGCTGACTCAGAGTATTTAAGGAGGCCTGCCCCCTGCCAATCCTGCTTGGAAATTGGTCAGGGCTCCCCAGAATTCTCCAGATGGCTCCATCTATCTCCCTGCTCTCTGACCAGAAACCTTCCCCAGGTTTCTAGAAAGAAGTGGGAGGTTCTGGTGATTTCATCTGTCAAGTCCATTTCATCTGTCATCTGTCAAGTCCACTCAATCCTCCCTGAGCCACTCCTCCCGGCCCAGATCAAAACATTCAGGCTTGCTTTTACACTCAGGCCTGACTAAAGTTTACCTCACCTAGCAAACCCTGCTAGAAAAACACACCTACGCTATGGGGGCACTACATATATTTAATATGTATTATATATCATGTGAAATATAACTATTGTTTATTATTGTGCATGCTTTGAACAAAAATGAAAAGTAGAATAAAAAAGCAAAAAAAAAATAATCAAGAAATTAGCTAAATATGAAAATAGTCAAATCAAATTTAGTCTAAAGGTTATCTTCTTTAAAAACTATGGATGAATGGAATGTATATACACCCAGGACCAAAAGCTGAATTTATTGTGGCTTACCTTTACTTAGATGTAGTGGATGAATGTGTTTTTTTTTCACAAATGTATTTTGTTCTCTTTATTTTCACCTGGTAATCCCATTGGGAACACGCTTCCTGTCCATAATGTAGTGGGAGGTGTTTTGTAGCCAGCAGAGATAGCTAGGGAAAAAGCTAACTGATAACTGTCCACAAAAGAAGAGTAAAAGAGAAAAAAAAGAGCAAAAGATGTATTCTTGCACTTGTTGAATATATATATATATATATATATATATATATATATATATATATATATGTTTAACAAAACCCTCCACCCTGGGTCCTGTTTGAGAAACTGAGCTTTTGGGGAGGAGGGGGTGTTGGAGCGAGTACCCGATTTTGACAGGTACTCGATGGCCACTTCCTTTCCAGTCACCTAAGGTGATCGGAAGCTGAAGTTATCCTTCCCCCTCCCTCCCAAAATCTTCTGGGACACATGACAGGTCCTAGAAGACTTCGGGACCAGCACAGAGTGCAGTGCAGTGGGCACCCAGCTGTGAAGCCGCAAGCTATCACAGCCGGGTGCTAATAGTAGAGATGCCAGCGCTGCCAAGGGAGGAGAAAGGGTGAAAACTGCTGGGGTGAGTGCACCACTGGATTCCAATACAGGTGAGTGTCTGTTTATTAAAAGTCAGCAGCTACAGTTTTTGTGGCTGCTGGCTTTTAATAAACACAAAAATGACTGGAACTCTGCTTTAAGGGACAAATAAGAAAAATGTATTGTTACAATTTGCATAATCTTTAAAGTAATGACAGTAAAGATGTAAACTAAAAACAAAACTTTTTAAAATATTTGAATAGAGTAGTCAGGGGCTAGAACCACTGTCAGGTTTATATTGCTGTCTGTATCCCCATAAGGGAGATTCGCTCATGCTTGTCCTGATCACCAATGCTACCAGGAAAGAAAGTGAGAGTAAACATTTCAGTTGGCACCGGGGCAGGAATAGATGGGGTTTCCCTCTGGAAAGATGTTTTCTCACTTCCTGTTAAGCCTACAATGCAGGAAATAAAGGGACAGTAGATGGACATTAGATTTAGATATACAACATTTTGATATGTATCCATACACAAGAAAAAAATTGCAATAGAATGCAGCTTACACACTTCCAGTCCTAGAGTGAAAATCCTCATTCACTGTACTGTATGCAGCTGCTTGGATGCCCCTGGTTTGGACTACTACCTCCTCAACCTCACCTCCTTTGCATACCATGGGGGGTGGGGAGTAGTACAGGTAGTTAAGGCATTTTAGGAGATCATTTTCTGTATTTTTTTTTACTTTTGCATTTTTAAAGAGATGTAGTGGAGAGATGCATTAAATATGTTTTCCATACTACCCGGACATACACTGTAATAAAAAACACTTAAAAATCTTTGTAATTTAGACAAGATATCTGCAAAATAAGTTTCACTAATCATTTTAGCTGGAATATGGCAGCTGAAATTTGGTCTTAATTAATAGGCCCAAAAGGATTCATTGTAATTTTCAAATCTATCCCTCATCCTATAATGTATAGTTTTTAATAATGATTTCATAGCAGACTGCATGTTGATCTCTCCTGTGTGCACTGTTGTGGTAGATTTGATGATAGATATTCCTAGAATTGGCATAAATCACTGAGCACACATCTAGTCAGCTTGACACGATCAACGTATATGTCCATTTAATTTTTAACCAATCAACAAAAAAAAAACACCTTTCTTCCTCAGAAACCCAATCCCTCAGTTCATGCAGAAGATCATCATTCAGTAGTGGTATTTCTTATAAATATTTGGGCACCAGTTCTCAAAAAGGATATCGGGGAACTGGAGAAAGTACAGAGAAGGGCAACCAAACTAATAAAAGGCATGGAGGAGCTTAGCTATGAGGAAAGACTAGAGGAACTGAATTTATTCTCTCTTGAGAAGAGGAGGTTAACAGGGGATATGATCAACATGTACAAATATATAAGTGGTCCATATAGTGAACTTGGTGTTGAGTTATTTACGTCTAGAGGAAAAAAGATTTCATCTACAAATATGGAAAGGTTTCTTCACAGTAAGAGCTGTGAAAATGTGGAATAGACTCCCCCCGGAGGTGGTTTTGGCCAGCACGGTTGATTGCTTTAAAAAATGCCTGGATTCTTTCCTTAATGTAAATAATATAACTGGGTACTAACATTTTTAGGTAAAGTTGATCCAGGGTGAATCCCATTGCCTCTCAGGGGATCAGGAAGGAATTTTTTCCCCCGTTATAGCAAATTGGATCCATGCTTTGCTGGGGTTTTTTGCCTTTCTCTGGATCAACTGTGGGTGAAGGATTGTATATGGGATTGCTTGATTATATATAAATTATTATTATTTTTTTTTTTTGGTTGAACTAGATGGACTTGTGTCTTTTTTCAACCTGACTAACTATGTAACTATGTAGTATCCATCTACAGTTTGTGCATTTAAAAACACATTAAGCCCTTTTACAAAACAATCAACTGAACATGCTTAACTGACCTTGATGTGAATGACTTTCCCAGAAATTTCTTAGGACCCTTTACATATTTACACATTGTAATCATATCCCCTTAATAACCTCTTCCCAAGGGTGAATGCATTTTGTTCAGTTAATCTTTTTTCAAAAAAGTTGTTTTTTTAAAGCACATAATAAATAAATAAATAAATAAATAAAAAACAGCTGATTACATTTTTGGTTAGTTCCATGATTCCTGATTTGCTGATCCAGCAGAGATAAACAACAGAGAAGATTGCCCAACGTATTCTGATCTGTGGGCATACATGTCATAGTAAAAATTATTTCTTCTAAAGGCCTAATTTTTTTAAAACAGAAGCTTTTTTGTATGGTCAATGTAAGTCCTGCCTGTCATTAAATATATTATGGTGAATGGTGTAAATATCAAAGTACTAGCTTATAATGTGCATTAAAATGTACAAACATTACAAAAATATTCCCTTAATGCAGAAAAATGCCTTATGCAAGGTGGCCAATTGACATATAGGGGTCATATAGGTTCTTCAAACATAATTTGCTTCATCAGATGAATATGTAAGCATGCAGATAAAGTACAGCTTAAGTGCAGTCTGTCTGCCTCTGCCAAGACCAGTTAATTTACAGTGAATATAAGCCAAGAGTGCAGCAGAGGCGTAGGTGGGGAGAGTAGCAAGCAGAGTATTCCTTCAGACTGCATTGTGGCATCAACCCAAATTTGCTGTTTTCTGGAGACAGAGAAACTTGCCAGAACTTTATCATGGACCACTTTACAACTAAAATAACAGTCAAGTGTAATATGTTTTTGTCTCCATAACATAAGAAGAGGAACAATCTTTTATGCTTTCCTATAGCCCTATTTTGGCCATATGTAGTACACTGTAAAACTGTGAGTAATGGTCAATTGAAAGTGACTTTGTAATAAACCTGGGTAATTAAAACCATGCACATGATGAAAAAATGCACAACCTTAATACATATTTCTGGGAAAATAATGAAAACATATATAGTAACTTCTGCAGTACGTTCATACTTCCCCATATTTTATCCTTTTAAAGATCCTGCAAGTAATAAAAAAATATATATATTGGTTGGCTAGAAATGCACACAGCTGTCCTGTTGTAGGCTGACAACACACAGCACCGTCAGCCCAGTTGTCTTTTGCTAAACTATTTAAACCCACCCAATCTATTATCTCTACAACATGGACACTAATTATTCTGGAAAAGTATTAGGAGGGCTTATTAGACACCTTGAGAGGCGCAGGCAAGTGTGCAGAGGATACAGGGCAACTTCGGACATGATCAACAGGTATTTTATGCTCTTAAAAGAGATATAACAAAACACTTTCAGTGTTATATTTAACAGATAAAAAGGTAGCAAAGAAGAGAAGTCCATTGTTAGGGTTTACATACACCATAAGTGAAAAATAAAGCCTGGCACACACAATGAGATTATTGGAGGAGTGATCGTCCGTTATTTTTTTGTCATACTAGTCTCCATATTAAAAACTAAGAGGTTACTAAAGTACAAAAATTCTCGTACAACAGAAAAAAAAAATTGGAAGTGATGTAATGTACAGTATTGTATTTTCAGCCAAAAACTGTACTGATTAAATGAAAATCATGCAATCTAGTTTCATATGAGACCATTTTTTCTGTTTGACTCATCGGAAAATTTTGGATGAAAGCTGTGTACAAATGATCAGATTATTGTACGATCACTTTGAAAACTGTATTTTTTTGTACAATTTTCTGATCATGTGCATGGGCCTGAAGGCTGGGTTCACACTGCAGTGATCTCAGAGATCGCATATGATTTCGCACTGCACTGCAGTGTGAACCATATGCGATCTTTGTGCGATGCAAAATCAGGCATAGAGATTGTATGGCTGAATTCGCATTGCAATCGGAGCAAATTCGCACAGGACCCTTTTTTTTCGCAGGGTCAGAATCAGATCGCATGGTGGTTCACACCATGCGATCCGATTCCTGTGCGAGTTTTCAGTTCACAGTGCGATATGCGTACTTCTCTGGGGATGTCATTAACATTGTATTGACACTCCCCAGAGTTCGCATATGGCAGTGTGAACTGCCGTTCAGAGACATGCGATGCGGGAACCCGCAGTGAATTCGTAGGGTTCCCGCATCCTTGCAGTGTGAACCGGGGCTAAATGGCACAATTCAAAACAATCAATAGACCAAGAGATTAGCAGATCAAATTGTATGCAAATCTTGACTTGAGAAAGTGTCCTATGTGGCTTAAAACATCTGTTTTCCATTTGGCTATTTTGTACTCTTTGCTGCCATTCGATGGATTCCAAAGGTTTTGCTCTTTAAACTAGTTAATACAGAAGCAGTTCTTTGTGCAGATTATTTTGCTAATACAGTTAGATAATTTCCATGATTGTCATTTATAAATATTTGGGTGTTTGGATCAGCAATTTCATTTTGTTCAATCAAATAACTGAAGGACACAGTAACATTTCAGTAGTGAAATGAGGTTTATTGGATTAACAGAAAATGTGCAATATGCATCAAAACGAAAATATACAGGTGCATAAATGTGGGCACCCTTGTCATTTTGTTGATTTGAATACCTGTAACTACTTAGCACTGATTAATTGGAACACACAATTGGTTTGGTGAGCTCATTAAGCCTTTAACTTCATAGGCAGGTGCATCCAATCATGAGAAAAGGTATTTAAGGCGGCCAATTGCAAGTTGTTGTTCTCTTTGACTCTCCTCTGAAGAGTGGCAACACGGGGGCCTCAAAACAACTCTCATATGACCTGAAAACAAAGATTGTTCTACATTATGGTTTAGGGGAAGGCTACAAAAAGTTATCGCAGAGATATAAGCTGTCAGTGACAGTGTCCATTGTGAGGAACATAGTAAGGAAATGGAAGACCACAGGCACAGTTCTTGTTAAGGCCAGAAGTGGCAGGCCACATAAAATATTGGAGAGGCAAAGGCGAAGGATGGTGAGAATGGTCAAAAACAGCCCACAGACCACCTCCAAAGACCTACAACATCAACTAGCTGCAGATGGTGTCACTGTGCATTGATCAACAATTCAGTGCACTTTGCACAGGGAGAAGCTGTATGGGAGAGCGATGTGAAAGAAGCCTTTTCTGCACACATGCCACAAACGGAGTCGCTTGAGGTATGCAAACACACATTTGGACAAGCCAGCTTCATTTTGGAATAAGGTGCTGTGGACTGATGAAACAAAGATTGAGTTATTTGGTCATAACAAGGGGAGTTATGCATGGCGGCAAAAGAACACAGCGTTCCAAGAAAAACACTTGCTACCCACAGTAAAATTTGGTGGAGGTTCCATCATGCTGTGGGGCTGTGTGGCCAGTGGCCGGTTGAGGGTCGCATGGATTCCACTCAATATCAGCAGATTCTTGAGAATAATGTTGAGGGATCGGTCACAAAGTTGAAGTTACACCGGGGCTAGATATTTCAACAAGACAACGACCGAAAACACTGCTCAAAATCTACTCAGGCATATATGCAGAGGAACAAGTACAATGTTCTGGAAAGGCCATCCCAGTCCCCAGACCTGAATATCATTGAACATCTGTGGGGTGATTTGAAGCCGGCTGTCCATGCTCGGCAACCATCAAACCTAACTGAACTGGAGATGTTTTGTAAGGAGGAATGGTCCAAAATACATTCATCCAGAATTCAGACACTCATTACAGGCTATAGGAAGCGTCTAGAGGCTGTTATTTCTGCTAAAGGAGGCTCTACTAAATATTGATCTGATTTTTGTGCTGGGGTGCCCAAATTTATGCACCTGTCTAATTTCTTTTTGATGCATATTGCGCATTTTCTGTTAATCCAATAAACCTCATTTCACTACTGAAATATTACTGTGTCCTTCAGTTATTTGATAGATCAAAATGAAATTGCTGACCCAAACACCCACATATTTATAAATGACAATCATGGAAATTGTCAGGGGTTCCTAAACTTTTGCATACAACTGTATATAACGTAATCTAAAATATAAAAAACGTTTTGTCAGCTGTTATATTTTAAATGAGTAACAATCCTTTACTTTTATTATAATATAAATTAGGGTTTTCAAAGGTCTTTTTATTAAGGTTGCATACTTACTATAAGTAAAAAAAGTGCATCAGAAAATGGACTGCATATCTCCTTTAAGACATGGATTCATAGAAAGATTTTATATTGCTCATCCAGCTCACAGGTATGTCAGTTTCTGCACACATGTTGACCTTCAAGAGTATCTTCAATCTAAATGTCTACCAGAACTAAAAACAAGACCTTTTGGCAAAAACATCAAGCTCATTATCAGTTAAAGTCCTCTGGGACAGATTAATGACATTATTTACAGAGGTTTTACTTGTTTCCGATCCCGAATTGGATACCATATTGATCTGTCACTATCCCCTTCCTGCTCTTCGCTGCCTGTTGTCTCTTTGGATGTGATCATATGTTTCTGCCTTGACATTTTTCTAAAACAGCTAGAAAATCTATGGAGTTATATTTACAGCCTTTGCACTACTTTCTTTATACTTTATTTAGATAGTACAAATATACATTCCTGAGCCATATAGTTATGTCCTTTAAAACATATATCAGTCCAAATTATTAAATCAATGTTAGGTGAACAGTGGTTAGGGAGTTTGATATACAACCATATATCATACTTTATAGTCACACATTAGTTCCTACATTTTATCCTGTAATATTTCTTGGTTGATCTTCACTTTTTGCTGCTACAGCTGTTATCAAATTTTAATTATGTATAAATGAAAAAAAGGAGATCTATGTGTAGTATTTAATAAAACATTTTAAAATTAAAAAACAATAATTATGCCATTACATGTATACAAGTATTGAAAAACATATCAATAAGTCTCCAGCAGTTTGCAACCTTCCAGGTAGTCAATGGTGAGCAAGCCCCTCTTGATGGATGTGATGTAATGTGCTTAGAACCAGGGAGTTAACCAGGGGAACACCAGGAAGAGGCAACAGAAACAGCAGAGTGTATGTGTATGTCACATGGATGAGAACCATGGTGGGCAGCAAGGAAGTGTTGCAGGCCAACCAGATGGTCGGAATGATGTCATATGTAACATAAATGAGCATTCTTACACGTTTCGGAGTGTGGCCCCCTTTGACATTAAGACCGTCTGGCAGAGAGCAGAAGAACTATCCTGAAAAAAGGTTTCATGCTGGATCTGGTAGAAATATACAAAGCACACTAAGATTCAAGTAAGAATAGTTATTCTTACACACACTTGTGTAGCCAGGTGCTGGACTACAGAAACATAGAGGAGACATTGCACTCTTTACAGTCAGTTTCCTTTCACTTTTTACTGTTATGCTGGACATTGTGTTGCACTAACCCCTCCAGCCAGCATATGTAAAGCTATACCTGGGGAAGCCTATGAACTTTTACGCAGAATTAAAGTCCAGGGTAGCAGTCATAGAGTGGGACCCTTTACACTACAGTTCCCATAGAAGGAGGCAGAGTTGTAATATCGTTTTTACCGGACCTACCTAAGTACTTCTTCTTGGTGCACAATGGAGAATCCATGAGTGTACATCTTCTTGTATGCCCACATGTCGCCGGGAGGCCAAACCAGTGGGGACAGGAGCCTGAAGGCGGTGACACCAGGGAAAGCGCAGTGGGGACTGCAGCGATCATATCAGTACTGCTTTTGCTGCAGGGAAATCAGAGAATCCTCTCACCAACCTCTTTCACACTCCTGACCATCTGAACCATCTGTGTAATAAGGGGCTCTTTTCTACAGCAGGAACTATTAATGTGACAGAAGCCACAAGAGCACGGAGAGGTACGAGTGTCTGTAGCTTGTGTAGCAGTCAGGTAGCTGGTGCTTCTCCAGAGATGAGTCAGAAGGTGGAGATAGTAGGTAGAGGCTGGGCCTTGACATGCTGATGGATGGAAGGCAGAAAAGGAAGGACCACTGACCAGTAGAAGGTAGGTATCAGCAGACCCTGGACTGGAAGGCATCGGACCGGCATACACTTGGCTGGCAGATGACAGCTTGTAGGTGCTGAGCAGGCTGGGAAAAACAGGTAAGTAGAGAACCAGTCAGCAGGCACTTAGCTGGCAGGATGAAGAGTCATGCACAAATGCAAATAAAAAGTGTAGCGCAACACCAATGTGCATCTTATATATTATATACAGTGTCTCAAAAAAGTGAGTACACCCCTCACACTTTTGTAAATATTTTATTATATCTTTTCATATGACAACACTGAAGAAATTACACTTTGCTACAATGTAAAGTAGTGAGTGTACAGCTTGTATAACAGTGTAAATTTGCTGTCCCCTCAAAATAACTCAACACACAGCCATTATTATCTAAAACATTGGCAACAAAAGTGAGTACATCCCTAAGTGAAAATGTCCAAATTGGGCACAATTAGCCATTTTCCCTCCCCGGTGTCATGTGACCCGTTAGTGTTACAAGGTCTCAGGTGTGAATGGGGAGCAGGTGTGTTAAATTTGGTGTTATCGCTCTCATTCTCTCATACTGGTCACTGGAAGTTCAACATGGCACCTCATGGGAAAGAACTCTCTGAGGATTTGAAAAAAAGAATTGTTGCTCTACATAAAAATGGCCTAGGCTATAAGAAGATTGCCAAGACCCTGAAACTGAGCTACAGCACAGTAGCCAAAACCATACAGCGATTTAACAGGACAGGTTCCACTCAGAACAGGCCACGCCATGGTCGACCAAAGAGGTTGTGTGCACATGCTCAGCATCATATCCAGAGGTTGTCTTTGGGAAATAGACGTATGAGTGCTACCAGCATTGCTGCAGAATTTGAAGGGGTGGGGGGTCAGCCTGTCAGTGCTCAGACCACAGGCCACACACACTGCATCAAATTGGTCTGCATGGCTATCGTCCCAGAAGGAAGCCTCTTCTAAAGATGATGCACAAGAAAGCCCACAAACAGTTTGCTGAAGACAAGCAGACTAAGGACATGGATTACTGGAACCATGTCCTGTGGTCTGATGAGACCAAGATAAACTTATTTGGTTAAGATGGTGTCAAGCGTATGTGGCAGCATCAGGTGAGGAGTAAGCATGTCTCCAGACCTAAACCCTATTGAGCATCTGTGGGGCATCCTCAAGCGGAAGTTGGAGGAGCACAAGGTCTCTAACATCCACCAGCTCTGTGATGTCATCATGGAACAATGGAAAAGGACTCCAGTGGCAACCTGTGAAGCTCTGGTGAACTCCATGCCCGACATTTTTACTTAGAGGTGTACTCACTTTTGTTGCTAGCGGTTTAGACATTAATGGCTGTGAGTTATTTTGAGGGGACAGCAAAATTACACTGTTATACAAGCTGTACACTCACTACTTTACATTGTACCAAAGTGTCATTTCTTCAGTGTTGTCACATGAAAAAGATATAATAAAATATTTAGAATAATGCGAGGGATGTACTCACTTTTGTGAGATACTGTATATATAGTCTCACTATATGATCCTAAATTCATTGCACAATTAAATAAAAATGTGCTCAATAAAGATCCTTATAAAGTATCACCGCAAATTATTTCAAATAAAACATATCACACTATTGCATATATAAGTACTAGTATCGTACACTCTCATATAATTATAAACCACAAAGAAAACTTGTTCATGAAACCACATCAATGACTGTAAATCATGCAAAAATGTCTGTTGGCTAAATCACTTCAATAGTGCCCTATCCAAACAATGTCAATATGCTGTCTTCCTTAAGCCCCATACACACGGGTGCGACGGTCATACGATCGGATGTCCAAAATCGTATGTTGGCTGTTGTGTCTCGCGTACTGACATGCACTAAGCGATCATACAACCAAGCCTAACGTAGTAACGTGTTACGAGCGTATAACGAGGCAGTTCAGATGAATGTGATTTGTGAATTAGGAATGTAGGTTTCCCAGAACGGACACTTCTGGGTGTTCCTGACTTCTGAGCATGCGTGTTTTGCACATACAACTTTGTTGGATCAACTTCTCTGTACACACAGTACAACCACTTGTTGTACAACCAAAGTTTTCTAGTCTGCTCACCCAACTTCAGTTGTACAACCGTTGTAAGACGGCTGTTGTAATTGCGCATACTAACAGTCGGATGATCGTACAACAAGCTGGTTGTACGACCGCTGTTGTATGACCGTTGTACCGTGTGTACAGGGCTTAAGTCCTTTGCATAAACTAATCGTGAGTCCCTCCAAAATTTGTAATGTGCTCTCATCTGAACATATGGATCTATTATGGCTAACAATAGGTCAATTGTGCCTTCCCCTTTAAGGGGTCTATTTCTAGGGCTTCTCCAATCTCTCGCTCCTGGATATCTCACCACTGGTTCTTGTATAAATCACCACCAATAGCAATCTCCATTGGTTCATCCACTCAAAAGAGAAGAACTGGCATAATGTTTAACCATGTAACACAAATTCCTTTATTAAAAGTAATAAAAATGTACCCTTACATGGTAGCAGATGGTCATGGTAGCATCAGGCGTAAATGGCAGGCAGAAAAGTAGTCAGAGTGCAGACCAAGGTCAGCAATGGTGGAGCAAATGAGGTTAAGCAGAAGATGGAGGTGGATTCCAGAGACAAGCCAGGTTGGGTCAGGTGGCATTTAAGCATAGGCAGAGGCAAGCCTGGTCAGCAACAATGGATCAAGAACTGTAACAAATAACAGGTTACATGGAAACACTGTAGATCAGACAGCAATGGACCAGTGCAGCAGCCCAATTTAAATAGTCCATTTGGCACTGGTGTTAATGATGGATGTGTGCGCCCAGGCAAGCCTGAGCATACCTACACGGCTACCCACTGGCCTGTGCCTGCACCTGCGCCTCTGTATGTGCACTGAAGCACCATCTTTTCTATAGGAAAGCCTTCTCTGACAGTTACTATCCATACTGTGTGAGAATATATTAAGACTTGCCTTTGCTAGCTTGATTATTGCCTGTTTCTTGATAGAGTTTACCATTACTGGGTATCAGGTATCGCCATCACTGATTTTCTGTGATAGTGCATGCTTTGTTTATCTAACCTAGTGTGTCAGAGGGGCTGAAGTTCTTGAAGAGTTCGAGCCAGGGAACAGAGGACCCATTCTAGACAGCGGTCTCTATGGGGGTAGTGCTACACTACATTTAGACAATACTAACTTATCCTGGAGTTCACCTTTAAAAAAGTAAAAAACAAAAGATTCATGTCAAGTGATTACAGCCCCTCACATCTCCTGTAGCTTTGGTGCAGAGGAAGTAAAAATAAACGTCCTTGACAGCTTTTGCTGATTTTTCCACTCAGGAGAAAAAATATGTCTTCATATTGTCCAGTGGGAAGTCAGATTACTTCCCTGAATCAAATATTTCCCCTCTATATCTCTTGTAATAGATAACTGGGAGTATTATTTGTTGAAAGAAAATTATATATTTGTATTTAAAGTCCAACTCCAGACATTAACTTATTTTGGTTTTGAATAGAGTGGGGAAGGGTTAGAACCTCTGTAAGGCTTAATTGGCATCAGTGACTCCATTGGGGTAATTTCCCCTTATTGTGTGTTTCAGTTAACCCCTTGTGATACCAGGACTGAGAATATGGGAGAATAATGGCCACTAGGACAAGAATTTTTAGACAGCATAAAAACCTCACAGAGGTCCAACCTTTCCCACTGTACAAAACATGTGTTTTTGTTGCTGCTCATTGTGATGGTGTGAGACCCACGCAAAGTAATGATACCAGGCCCGAAGCAGGACTGACTCCATAATGGAAGGGGAGCTACTTAAATAAATGACTGCTAAGTTTTGTTTCTCTCCTTCCAACATGGCAGTTTGAACAAACTTCTCCTTTACACCCCTCTCTCTCTGGCCAGATCAACTTCAAAGGGGGCCCTCTGATTATGGTTTATGACTGGTCAGGAAGAGGCCCTGTTCGCTTATCTTGATACAACAAACTGATGTTTGCCTATAAATTACCCTGGCAGGTCTAACCTAGGGATGACTCTCTCCCTGCCTTAAAACTTACATAAAAGCTACATCAACCCATAATTCCCAGTAGGAATATTCCCTAGTGATAAAACATACATATTTGAATGTAGGATTTCGGCCCGGATAATTCAAGTATAAACATTCACCCCTTGTTACCCAAGGAGGGATAGAACTAGTCTATTCCCTCCCCAGGGTCCTAGAAGGTCTCAGAACTCTCATGTTTGGAGTCATTTGAAAGCTTTATGCAAGCTGAAATGAAATTTCTTACTGGAACATGTGCCAAGCGGTCCAATCACAAGTTATGATTTTCATAATCCATGCATGATTATGCAGCATGTCTCGTAACGGCCCGCCCTGGATATTGTCTAAGAACACGCATTCTCATATGAATGGCCAGAGGGGTATGGCTCCACCCCTGGTGATTCAGAGAAAAAAAGGACTGCCAAGATCAATGGGGAGTTCTCATCTTACCATCAATGAACCAACATCAGAGAACCAGGAAATAGTCTTTGAAACACTGATTAGGCACGGACATTTCAAATGCAGGTATTTTCATTCTGTTCTCTTTCGCTGTAATTTTGTCTCACTTTGTACTTTTATTTTTCTATAAATATTTTACTGCACCTAAAACTTGACCTTTTCATTATTAAACCTTATTTTAAAAAGTGTTAATTTTGTCCCTAAAGCTCTTAATGCAACTATTACGAATCTGTTCCTTTGAAGAGCGCTACTGTTTTTTTTTTAAATAACGCATTTGAATATACCTGTCTGCGGTGACAGTGTGTGTTACAGTCGTTGTTATAAAATACTGGTACTGCTAACATATGGGTCTTCTGGCCGGTATCCAGAAGTGACGGCAGTGAAAGGGTTAATTGTTTGAATTAGCCCGGTAACAATTGCTCTCAGGCGGCTGGCACTTAGATGGTAGTCCCGCAAACTGGGAAATCTTTGTGCTGAAAGCAGCTGAGAGTGGCATTGTTACGTTTGTGACAAGTGCGGTATTAGATCGGGGGGGTCCTCGGTCGCCGGTCGGTGAGGAGGGCAGCGATATGATACCCGCGTTTGTCACATACTGGTTGGCAGCGGTCGGATAGTTTCACCTTAAGAGCATTCAGTGCATTGTTAGGAATTAGCTCTGCACTGAAGGATTGTAACCTTTTTGGAAACAGTCCTTAGAGACAAGCTGGTGCATATTTTTTTGTTTTTAAAGAGACTTACAGCAACAACTCCTTCCTACTACAGCTCCTTTCTATCTCTGCTTTCTGTTCTCTGTTTTCTGCTTGCAAATTGTCTGGGCCATCAGTGTATAAGAAGATGAACAAAGATGAACTCACTACTGAGTGTACTACAAGAGGCCTTGACGGCAGTAACAAAGCTTGTGAAGACATGATAAAGGCCCTACAGGATTATGATATCCAAGCAGACCAGAACTCGGGGGAACGTGAAGCTGAAGGGGTTCCCGATACTCCAGAGCCAAGTGGTTCAGACCTAAAGACCTCACAGGATGAGCAAAGAAGGACTGAAACGTGAATACTATTGATTGTCTCTTCTGGGCCGCAGCAGGAGCAGGCTAGCCCCAGATTGCCTGCAAACAGCAGAGACTCTCAAATGCGGGAAACACTCCAGCGCATCAGTGAAGTGGATCCTGGGATGTACCTGCAGTTTCTGGAATGCCAGGCTGAGAGAGAGGGGGTGTAAAGGAGAAGCTTCTTCAAACTGCCATGTTGGAAGGAGAGAAACAAAACTTAGCAGTCATTTATTTAAGTAGCTCTCCTTCCAATATGGAGTCAGTCCTGCTTCGGGACTGGTATCATTACTTCGCGTGGGTCTCATGCGTGATACCATCACATCTACGTTCCCCTTGGAAATATTATCCATCACTTCCCATTCTTCTGAATCTCACTGGGACAGGAAGAAAGAGGTAATCTACCTCATGAGGTCACAGATTGCAAGTCCAATCTGAAAGAGGTTCTAAACCCTTCACCTTTGCTCATTCTCTTTACTTACTGTACAACCCACATTCCAAACAGATGAGAAATATTCTTCCTTTTGTATTCAAGTGATGTCTATTTGTCCTTTGCACAGTCCTTGGTGTTAAAAGCTTGTTTGCCAAAATGTTGTATGCCTTGGATATATTAAAATATGTTAACACTATTAGCAATATATATGTATTTTTGATACTTGCCATTAACAAGGTTTGTAGGACAGCCGTCTATGCACTCTTCAACCTTCAGCATTTATGACATGTGGCTGTGTTGGAATTTGTAAAACAGTCTGAGCACAGGACACATTTCAATGGAAGCTTCTTGTGGTGTTCTAATCTTCGTTTTGGCTATATAAATAATTAAACGAATTATTTTATGAGTTGTACAGACAGTAGCTAACCCAGACTTCTATTATTTGGGTTAAAGCAGACTTGCAGACAAAAATTACAATATAAAACAAATAGCCCATTAATAGACTACCAGCTTTTGCTGCAATATTCACCTTCGGTCCAAAGGTTTTTCCATAATCTTTTTTTTCCCTAGATGTCCTCTTTCTGAGCTTCGTGCAAACTGCTTCCTTTGCGCCCAGGTCGCCCTGGACCCACCCCAGCCTGTGACTGTACAGTCAAATGAGAAGCAGCACAGCAATGATTTCATCTATCTGTCATTCTGCTTTTTGTTCCTATCAGCATGCTTGTTGCCTGCACATGAGTTGATTATCTTCTTGTAATGCTTCTTCCTCTCACACTCCAGTTCTGCTGTACAGTAAGGTGACCAGATTTTTTTAAATGAAATCCGAGGACATTTTTTTTTATTGGAAAATGGTAAACTATTTTAGAAGTATATTTTCCTCAAATTATATATGCAGTGTATGCGGTATGTGTTTATAGAATGATTGTATGATATATATGTTATTTCTCACATTTCGTTCATGAGATTAAAAAAAAGATATATCTTAGAATTTTTTGAGATATGACTACCAATTGTTATGAAGATAAGAAAAACAGAGTGCAGGGTTCAGCTACATGAAGAATGCAGGGCTCAAACACTATGCATGTCTCTCCTGTTGTGTAAATATGCAGGCATGTGCCGGGCGGCGGCACAGGCAGCAACGTCAGAAGGAGTTGAGGCGGTGGCGATTACAGAACAGGCAATCAGGTTTCCATGTGCAGCGCTGATTTTTCTGCCTGGGGTAACAGCTCATTAAAAACTGTGACTGTCCTGACCAATATGGCACAGTTGGTGTCACCCCTCTGGCAAGTTTCACCAGGGTGCGGCCCACCCCCCGCACCCCCATAGCGACGCCACTGCGGCCTGACACCCCTAGTGTGTGGCACCCAGGGTGGTCCACCCCCCCTCTGCCTTAGCACCCGCCCAGGATCGGCCCTGCACCTGGCACTACCCCTGCAATCCGGAGGCAAATCCGGAGACAGATTGGCTCCGGGGACTGTCCCCGGAAACCAGGGACGTCTGGTCACTGTACTGTACAGGGACTGTAAGATGATGATACAGGGTCAAATTCAGGTGCTTATACTGCTTGTATTTTAAAATTACATTTAATAATTAAGTACTATTGATCAGTATTAAAGATTACAGGGTTGTAATAATTTGTGTCTTTCATGTCTGCATAGAGTTCAGTTCATCTTTAATTTAGTTGACGAGATGAACAGATTATACAATACATGATTATCATGCTAGAGAAAGAAAGGGTTTCATATATGCCAGAATATTTTCTTGTGCCATGAGGTCTGAGCAGCTTTTGTGCAATTGAAGATTCTCATTAGGCTAGCAGTTGTTCAGGAGAAGTCATATCTTATTTCAGATTCTTATCTATTGTGGCTGCCTGAGAATCACATGGAGAAACAGTGCGAAACAGAATGACTAAACAGAATTAGTGATCCTTCTTTTTATACACAATTTCTCCTCTGACCCATTTTAGTTTAGTCATTTGAAGTATCTGTTTCAAAACAACCATATATTTGCCTACACATCCATAATGTTATATATTAATACATTTAATGCTTTATCATCTCCTCCTAATGCCTTATCAGATTTTTATGGTTTATTTTAAGCATTTTAACCATAAAGTAGTCTGCACTTAATAATATTACTTTGAAGACAGCCTAGTCAGGGATACTAACCTTGGGATAGAACACCTCTTGCAGTTAACTATATGAAAAGATAAGGTAGTAGCAAGGAGTTTTGGGCTCATAGGGTGGATTTACTAAAGGCAAATAGACTGTGCACTTTGCAAGTGCAGTTACACTCTTTTTCCCAAGAGCTTATTGAATGTGGTGAAGCTCCACTGATTTCTGTCATCCAATCATGTGCAAGAAAAAAATCATTTTTTTTAAAATTTTCTTTGCACCTGATTGTGTCTTGTTTCCAAACTGAACCTTCACCACATTCACTAAAGCCAGCCATAGACAGCTCGAATCTCGGCCGGTTCATCAGGGATCGGCCTATATTCAAACCATGTATGGGCAGGCTGATTGTACCCAAGTCGATCCGTCAATCGACTTGTGTACAACCAGCATCTTGGATTTTTAGGATGGGATTATTGCCAACACCCCCCCCCCCCCCCCCAACATCTATGGCTTGCCTAAGCTCCAGGGAAATTTAGTGCAACTGCACTTGCAAAGTACACACACAGTCTATTTGCCTTTAGTAAATATTCAATACCTGTTTCGAATTTACCTTAAAGTTGAACTCTAACCTTACCTTCCATCTTTCCTAGTTGTACAGATTCCTATTCTGTACAGAAATGTCTTCATCGTTCTACTGTGATCTCCTCCCAGTGTGCATTAGAAGCTGAAACAAGCCAGATAGAGCTCCCCTCATTTCCTAGCTGCAGGATGCCTAGCATTGTTTAGTCATTTCTTCCTCATAATTACTGCCCCTGGCCCATCCTCTTTCATTTATTGGATTTCAGGTTTTTCAGTCACAGAGGCTCATCATCACATGTGATGGTTACCTAGGTCTGCACGCAAATACAGCCTGCCTTAGAGTGCTCACTCCTCTAGACCAGCGCTCTCCAAACTGTGGCCCAGGAGCAGGGATGTGGCCCTTTGCTTGCCTGTATCCGGTACTTGGGGCACTATTCCTCCCACAGACACCAATGATGGGGCACAATTCCTCCCAATGACACCAATGATGGGGCACAATTCCTTCCATTGACCAAAAGGATGGGGCATAATTCCTTCTGTTGACACCAAGGATGGGGCATAATTCCCCTCACTGACACCAACAATGAGGCACTATTCCTTCAACTGACACCAACAATGAGACACAATTCCTCCAACCTACACCAACAATGGGACATTATTTCTTCAACTGATGCCAAAGATAGGGCATTGTTTACTCCCCCTGGACGCCAGAACTTTTTCTACACCCACTGGCCACAGTCCGGCCCTCTAAAGTCTGAAGGACAGTAAACTGGCCCTTTGTTCAGAAAGTTTGGAGACCCCTGCTCTAAACTGATGTCCAATTATCAAGGCATTTTGATTTTTGCATAACTCTTCCCAAAAGCCAGACCACTACTTGCACCAGGCCTCAAATTTTACAAATATTAAATTCAGGACAGTGAATAGAAGTTAATACAACTTTTAAAAATATAACTTTGAAAGGGTTTTTATAAATTTAACTGCACAATACATTTTTTTTTTGATGAATTGCATAATCTGTAAAAAGTAAAACATTAAAATATGGTACATTCACTAGTTTGGATGCCCTGTTGATCAGTACTTAGTATCAACTCCTTTGGCAAAGATTTCAGCCTCTAAATATCTCTTGTAGCTGGCCAGTTAACATTTTACCTATTTTTGCTTTACACGTTTTTTCTACTCTTTTTGTTGCCAATTTTTATTTAAAAAAATATTCTCTGTAATCTTGCATGTTTCAGCTCGACCTGAAGATATTTCATTAGATTTAGGTACTTTAACTGTGAAGGTTATTCCAAAACTATAATTTTTTGTTCTTAATCTGTTTTAAGATTCTAATATTTTAAAATATCCAACATTTTTCGATTTAGGGTTTTGGGGTTTTTTTTGTTTTTATCGTTGGCTATAGGAAATTACCCTGCATAATTTAATTATGATTTGTAAAATCTATTCTTCATTTTACCTGCTTAGTATTTTCTTTACCACTGGCTGTCACACAGCATAACATATGGGGGATTTTATTTGGTCTTTCAGATCTTGATTTTGATATAGCTGATCTTCCTTGAATGACCCACATTACTGAACCCTTTGATTGCAAGTAGCATAAAACGTATGTTACAAATAAAGCTTTTACATAAAAAGATACAGTACTTACCACAGTCCAGACTTCCAACACTTCCACGAGATATGATTACATCAACTGTCTGCACTGAAAGCTGGGCACTCTAAATCCTGCAAGAATGCACTCCTGCAGTGGGTTTTACAGCTTTTCTTGTAAAATATTTTTTAAAGCTATTTGCACTGGACGAGGGATGGTGGGAGGAGGGGGGGTGCTGTTAGTAAAGTGGACCATTTTCATAGAAAGCCTCCTATTAAAGTTCTTAGCATATTGGAAAGAATATGCAAGTCGAATTTAGATACTTTCCTCTAGCCTTCCTCTGCTTTATCAGAGCTGGTAGTTATCTTTATTTTTAGATCCCACTTGCTTGAACTGAGAGACCCATGATATCACCTTAAGCTTGATATATTTTATCAGGCTCCAGAATTGTCCTTACCTGACTTAGATTTAGTATTTTTTTTTAGAACTTACAATAGAAAGCACCACTGGATAATCTTGGACGGTGCCCAAGTGTTCAAGTCCATTGAATCCAGAAAATAAGCAATAATTGTACATTAACGTTTGCAGAAATATGCTTTGCTTCTGTTTGTTCCCTGTAGAGGTTGTGATAATTTCATTTCATGGAGAAAATCAACAAAGCATAGATTTTGACCAGAGGTGCATAAACTCTTGCATCTGCACTCCTAACCTCCAAACTCCAAACCTCTAAAAACCACTAGAACTACTAGTAATAAAGTGTAATTATTTCTTTCACTCATGGTTAGTGTTTGGCTGAAGCCATTTACCATTTATTATCACTCAACTCATACTCTTTTTAAATCATAAACTACCCAAATAACCCTGATCAAAAGTTTACATACCCTGGTGATTTTTGCCTGATAGCATGCACACAAGTTGACACAAAGGGGTTTGAATGGCTATTAAAGGTAACCATCCTCACCTGTGATCTGTTTGCTTGTAATTAGTGTGTGTGTATATAAAAGGCCAATGAGCTTCTGGATTCCTGACAGACCCTTGCATCTTTCATCCAGTGCTGCACTGACGTTTCTGGATTCTGAGTCATGGGGAAAGCAAAGGAATTGTCAAAGGATCTACAGGAAAAGGTAGTTGAACTGTATAAAACAGGAAAGGGATATAAGAAGACATCCAAGGAATTGAGAATGCCAATCAGCAGTGTTCAAACTCTAATCAAGAAGTGGAAAATGAGGGGTTCTGTTGAAACAAAACCACGGTCAATTAGACCAACTCAAAATTTCAGCCACAACTGGGCTTTTTGTCAAGAGGAATGGGCAGCTTTACCATCTGAGAAGATAAAGAGCCTCATCCACAAATACCACAAAAGAATTCAAGCTGTCATTGATGTTGAAGGGGCAATACACAGTATTCAGTTAAACTTTGGTCTCATCACTCCAAATTACTTTTTGCCAGAAGGATTGAGGCTTGTCTCTCTGCCGTTTGACGTATTGTAAGCGGGATACTTTGTGGCATTGACCATACAGCCCATCTTTATTCAAGTGCCTCATTATTGTGCATCTTGAAACAGCCACACCACATGTTTTGGCTTGAAGTCTTTTGTGGTATTTGTGGATGAGGCCCTTTATCTTCTCAGGTGGTAAAGCTGTCCATTCCTCTTGATAAAAAAACCCAATTGTGGCTGAAATTTTGAGTTTGTCTACTTGACTGTGATTTGGTTTCAACAGAATCCCTCATTTTCCACTTCTTGATTAGAGTTTGAACACTGCTGATTGGCATTCTCAATTCTTTATGACATCTTTTTATATCCCTTTCCTGTTTTATACAGTGCAACTCCCTTTTCTCGCAGATCCTTTGACAATTCTTTTGCTTTCCCCATGACTCAGAATCCAGAAACGTCAGTGCAGCACTGGATGAAAGATGGAAGAGTCTGTCAGGAGTCCAGAAATTCATTGACCTTTTACACACACACACACTAATTACAAGCAAACAGATCACAGGTGAGGATGGTTACCTTTAACCTCTCTGCCGGTTTTCCAGAGTGTGGCTCGGGGTGAATTTCCACTACAAATAGCGGTAACCCCGAGCCACACTAGGGATCGCATCGCTGGATCCAGGCAGTGTTACTTACCTTGTCCCCTGGATCCAGCGATGTCTCCCTCCCACTGTGTTCGCGGGCTGTGTCTTCCGCCTGATGCCTCTGTGTGCCGGGCTCCGTTCCCTGAGAGCATCACGTTGCACAGGGGCAGAGCCTGGCGGCAAATTCAAAAAGTGAAACATATAGTAAACATACAGTACACTGTAATCTGTAAGATTACATTTCTGTATCAAATCATTTCACATCCCCTTTGTCCCTAGTGCTTTGCCCAGTGCCCTGCCTGCATTTTTATATTATATATGTCATTCTTTCTGCCTGGAAACTTGAGAATGTCCATGGCAACCAAAAAGTGTCCCTTTACGTCAAAAGCAGTTTTTGACCAGCTAGAAAACAGCGATAGTAAATAAGAATCATTTGCAGAATTGAGTGATACTGATTTGTGATGAAATTTATCATCAGACACCGAAAGTGACGACAGCGACAATTCTGCAACTGAGCAAATTTCAGTGTTTTTGACTTTTTATTATTGAATAAATTTTATTATTATTATTATATTATTATTTTTGATAACTATTTATAGTTATTTATTATATTATATATTTTTTTGCATATATATTATAATTAATGATTTCGTTATTTCAAACTTTATCATACCCGGGATGTCTACCAGACTCTTGTCTTAAGTGAGTTATTCGTAAGAATTACAGGCCTACAATATAAAAAGTCAAATTTCTATGTGAAAAAATGTACTGCCTTGAGATGCAAAAATCTGACATAATCATACTGCCAGGGAGGTTAATAGCCATTCAAACCCCTTTGTGTCAATTGTGTGCATATTATCAGGCCAAAATCACCAAGGTATGTAAACTTTTGATCAGGGTCATTTGGGTAGTTTCTGTTGTCATTATGATTTAAAAAGAATGAACACAGTTGATTGATATAAATGGCTTCAGCCAAACACTAACCACGAGTGAAAGAAAAGTATTTGAGTTCTCATTCATATTCTCTGAAAAATAGCCAAGAAATCATACATTCTGCCAGGGTATGTAAACTTATGAGCACAGCTGTATATATATATATATATATATATATATAAATTACATTTATTACTAGTAGTTCTAGTGGTTTTTAGAGGTTCGGAGTTTGGAGGTTAGGAGTGCAGATGCAAGAGTTTATGCACCTCTGGTCAAAATCTATGCTTTGTTGATTTTCTCCATGAAATGAAATTATCACAACCTCTACAGCAGTGGTTCTCAACTCTGGTCCTCGGGACCCACTAACAGGCCAGATTTTAAGTATTACCTGGGGAAAAGCAGCCTAGAATACTGCAATCACTGAGCAGTAAATGATATCACCTGTGATGTATTTCAGTTATCCTGCAAACCTGGCCTGTTAGTAGGTCCCGAGGACCGGAGTTGAGAACCACTGCTCTACAGGGAACAAACAGAAGCAAAGCATATTTCTGCAAATGTTAATGTACAATTATTGCTTATTTTATATATATATATATATGCACACACACACAGTTAGGTCCATATAATTTTAGTTTTTCAGGTATTTAAAATCATATTCAAGCTATTGTTATATAATGGACATGGGCTGAAAGTGCACACTCTCCAGTTTAATTTGAGGGTATGTACATTCAAATTGGAGGAAGGGTTTATGAAGTACAGCTCTTAAGAATAACCATCCCCCCCTTTTCAAGGGACCAAAAGTAATTGGACAATTGAATCAAAAGCTGTTTCATGGCCAGGTGTGGGTTACTCCTTCATTATTTCTTCATGAATTAACCACTTCAGCCCCGGAAGGATTTCACACTTTAGCACCAGAGCACTTTTTGCGATTCGGCACTGCGTCGCTTTAACTGACAATTGCGCAGTTGTGCGACGTTGTACCCAAACGAAATTTGCGTCCTTTTCCCCCCACAAATAGAGCTTTCTTTTGGTGGTATTTGATCACCTCTGTGTCATTTCTGACGCCGCTATAAACAAAAGAAGAGCGACAATTTTGCAAAAAAACCCAAATTTCTTACTTTTTGCTAAAATACAAATCCAAAAAAAATATATAAAAAAACATTTTTTTCCATCGGTTTTGGCCGATTTAGATTCTTCCTCATATTTTTGGCAAAAAAACCCCACAATCGGCGTTTATTGATTGGTTTGCGCAAAAGTTGCCGCATTTACGGATGATGAGAATTCATTTCTGGGGTTTTTATTTTTTTTTATTCTTTACTAGTAATGGCAGCGATCTGCGATTTTTAGCGGTACTGCGATATTGCAGCGGACGTGTCGGACCATTTGACACTTTTTTGGGACCACTGGCATTTATACAGCGATCAGTGCTATAAAAATGCACTGATTAATGTGTAAATGCCATTGGCAGAGATGGGGTTAATCTGCAGGGGGCACTCTAAGGGTTAACTGTGTTCCCTGGGCCTGTTCTAACTGTGTGTGGGCTGCCCTGGCTGGGGAAAGGGGATGATCACAGCTTCCATATACAGGAAGCCTGTGATCACCGCCCTTCCCCCTCTATGAGAATGGAGATCTGTGTTTACTTACATGGACCTCTGTTCTCTCACTGCGGGGGGGGGGCCATCGCGGGTAGCCGGCGGCGATTGAGTCCGCCATACCTGCTCCCTCTGTTGCCATCAGACTGCGGTCGGCAAGTGGTTAAGCAGGTAAAAGGTCTGGAGTTGATTCTAAGTGTGGTATTTGTATTTGGAATCTATTGCTGTGAACTTACATCATGCGTTCAAAGGAGCTGTCCATGCAAGTAAAACAGGCCATTGTGAGGCTTCAAAAACAAAACAAATCCATCAGAGAGATTGCAGCAACATTAGGAGTGGGCAAATCAACAGTTTGGTACATTCTGAGGAAAGAACGCACTGGTGAGTTCAGCAACATAAAAAGGCCTGGACATACACGGAAGACAACAGTGGTGGATGATCGCAGGATCCTCGTATGGTAAAGAAAAACCCATTCACAACATCCAGACAAGCGAAGGACACTCTCCAGGAGGTGGGCGTATCATTGTCAAAGTCTACAATCAAGAGAAAACTTCACAAGAGCAAATACAGAGGGTTCACTGCAATGTGCAAACCATTCATAAGCCTGAAGAATAGAAAAGCCAGATCACACTTTGCCAAAAAAACATTGGGCTCCATGCACACTATAAGCTTAAAAAATTGCCAGAAAAATGCTGATAACAGCATTTTTGTGCCAACTTCTAGTAGCATTTGACTAGCTTTTAGAAGCTTTTAGAAGCGGTTAGGAGCATTTATGCTGGAAAAATGCTCAGGAAACGCTACAAAAACATTTTTTTTTTCTGCTCCTAAAATCTGAAGCTCACAAAATGCTAATAGCCTAAAATAGTGTGCATGGACACATAGGATAACACTATTTAGCTTCTAGGAGTAGGAAAATGCTAATAACAGCCTCCAGGAGCAGAAAAAAACGCTAGTGTGCATGGAGCCCAAAAAAGCCAGACCAGTTCTGGAAAAGTATTCTTTGGATGGATGAAACTCAGATTAAAGTGGTTGTCAACTCTCAAAAAAAGAAAAAAAAACAACTTGCAAAACAAAGGCATAATGAGCTAGTATGCATCACATACTGGTTGACTTCTCACCAAGAAGGGTAGCTCTTGGGAGTTGTGAGACTTCATCTATAATCCTCTGAAGTTGTTGGGGGACATAGCCCTTCTCTTCAAACCTCTCTTTAATTAATTGGAATTGATCCAAAAAATCATCCAAAGTGGAACAGTTCCTACTTACCCTCATTATTTGGCCTTTCGGGTCCCTAAAGGCCAAATAATGCAGGTAAGGAGGAACTGTTCCACTTTGGATAATTTTTTGGATCAATCCCAATTAAGAGAGGTTTGTAGAGAAGGGCTATGTCCCCCAACAACTCGAGAGGATTATGCATCGCATACTGCTAATTATGAAATATTTACCTTGGAACAAAGCTGTTGTTCTTACGGGTTCTGCAGCTCCGGCCAATCACAGCACGGGCTCCAGCGCTGTGATTGACTGGAGCCACGCTGACATCACTCCCGCACATGCACACAGGAGCCGCCAGTTACAGCACATTTACTAAAGAAACGGCACCCTGGGCCACCCTGGGGCCGATTCTTCAGTGTGCATGTGCCGATGACAGATACAGGGAATATCTCCTAAACTGTGCAAGTTTAGGAGATATTCCAGGGACCTACAGGTAAGCCTTATTATAGGCTTACTTGTAGTTTAAAGTGGTTGCACAGAGTTGACAACCACTGTACCAGACTGATGGGAAGAAAAAAGTATGGAGAGGGCTTGGAACAGCTCATGATCCAAAGCACACAACGTCATCTGTAATGGCCCATACACACGGTGTAACTGTCATACAACAACGGTCGTACAACAGATTTTTGTACGATAATCTGACCGTTAGTACCTGCGATTACAACAGCCGGCATTCGACAGTTGTACAACAGAAGTTGGCTGAGCAAACTAGAAAACTTTTGCTGGCCAACAAGCTATTGTACAACTGTTGACTTGTGTGTACAGAAGTTGGCCCAACAAAAGTTGAAAGTGCAAACACGCATGCTCTGAATCCAGCAAGTGCTTGGTCGTGTAAACCTGTGTTCCTGATTCATAAATCACATTCACCTGAACTTCCTTGTTATATGCTCGCAACGCGTCACTACCCCAGCAAAGCCCCAGCAAAGCATGATCCAATTTGCTATAGCAAATTGGATCATGCTTTGCTGGGTTTTATGCCTTCCTCTGTAATCAACTGTGGGTGAAGGATTGTATATGGGATTGTATGGTTATATATAATTTTTCTCTTTTTTTTTTTTGGGTTGAACTAGATGGGCTTGTGTCTTT
>BLSH010233494.1:193589-205921 GCA_018402905.1 Glandirana rugosa | reverse complement strand
TAAAATCGGTAAAATTCTGGACTAGGACGTAAAAGCAGCGGTATGTGAAATCTCTAATTTCTGCTATCTGTCCTCAGAGCAACAGCACAGACAGCAGTAGTAAAGTAATCTATCTCAGGATGCAGGATCAGGTCTTAAAATGGCTAAAATCTGTCCCTCACGCCGTCAGCTACCTTTCCCTATACTAACCCAAGGAGCATGTGACTGCAGCACTGTGACTCCAGCTTATAAAGAGGCTGGGTCACATGATGCACCGGCCAATCACAGCCATGCCATTAGTAGGCATGGCTGTGATGGCTTCTAAGGGCAAACCAGTGAAACGCTTGTTGATTGGCTGCCCTGCAGCTTCTCAACACGTGGAGTAAAATAGCAGAACCCCGGACCGAACCCGAACGATTTTTGAAATGTCCGGGTCCGGGTCCGTGCCACGGACACCCTAAAGTTCGGTACGGACCCGAACGTTACAGTCCGGGTTCGCTCAACACTAGTCTTTGGCATTTACTATATACTTAGGAGATCAGCTTTATTTACAAAGTTTTCAGGTTCTTTATGTTTGTGCTGTTTAGTGCATGAGGCTTTCATTCTGTTGTGTAGGCTGTAAGTCCCTTAATAGAGGTCATTATTTTATTAGCCATAGCCACAATACGGACGTGGCATTATGTTCATCCCAACTATAATTAACATATCAATTACACATATTTTAATTTAGCGTTTTTATTTTCCTTTAAGACTAGCCACTTCTGGCATTGTACATATAGCTGTCCAGACACAATCAGCTCTATTAAGGTTGGGAGGGTTAATTTTTTTTTTATTTCCTGTTTATTGATTTTCCTATTTGTACAAAAAGTATCAATAAAATGCACCCAGCCAACTGTGCTAGCTGCAAATATGTCTGAAAAAGATGAAACATACTAAAAAAAATAGGAAATGGGTTTGCAAACAGCTACAGTAAAGAGAGGAAATTGGTAATATTTCTGTTCTGAATCTGCTATAAGGTGTTTAAAACTGAATTGAATTTACTAAAATAAAAATTATTATCACAAGCTTTTCAAATAAACAATAGTTTAAGAAAATAGTACAATTCAGGTGTATATATATATATATATATATATATATATGCACAGTGCCTTTAAAAAGTATTCTTGCCCCTTGAAGTTTTACAACCAAAAACGTAAATGTATTTTATTGGGATTTTATGTGATAGACCAACACAAAGTGGCACATAATTGTGAAGTGGAAAATGGTAAATGGTTTTCAAAATGTTTTACAAATAAATATATGAAAAGTGTGGCGTGCATTTCTATTCAGCCCCCTTTACTCTGATGCCCCTAAATAAACTTTAGTGGAACCATTTGCCTTCAGAAGTCACCTAATTAGTACAGAGTCCCCCTTGTGTAATTTCAGCATCCACAGTCCTACGCCACTATGCAGCAGGTCCACCTGGACATTGTAGTCCTCCTTGATAGTCTCCTGAGGAGGAACTCCGCCATCTTGCTACACCCAGAAATAATGGGTTCCTCCTCATTATTTCTGGGTGTAGCAAGATGGGGGATCTGTGAGTTCCTCCTCAGGAGACTATCAAGTAGGACTACAAGGTCCAGGTGGACCCACTGCACAGTGGCATAGGACTGTGGATGCCCTGTACCCCGCAGAGGAGTGAGTCTTTCTGGTAAGCATACATCCATTTATTTAAAGCACTCAAGCACTAGGAGCACCTATTGATTTTGAAGGATTGCCTGGCACCACGAATGGAAGCAATCAAAGAAGAGCACAAGTCACTTTATCACCATATATCTTTAAAGAAATTAAGGATTTGAACTTTTTGGACTCTTTCATTTTAAGGATTGTGTTCACATTGATTTATACTTTATATTGTATGTTGAATATTGTATATAAGACGCACACAATAATTATTCACCACATCACAAATTATTATGTGTATATAAGCACTTTCACCCTATTTACCCACAAGGAACGGCGCCATACCTACTTCTGCTTTCTATTTTCAATGTGTTAAAATGGCCCCGTCAAAGTCCAGACCTAAATCCAATTGAGAATCTGTGGCAAGACTTGAAAATTGCTGTTCACAGACACTCTTCATCCAATCTGACAGAGCTTGAGCTATTTAGCATAGAATAATGGGCAAAAATTTCACTGTCTAGATGTGCAAAGCTGGTAGAGACATACGCAAAAAAACTTGCAGCTGTAATTACAGCAAAAGGTGGTTCTGCACGCCACACTTTTCAGATATTTATTTGTAAAAAATTTTGAAAAACATTTATCATTTTCCTTCCACTTCACAATTATGTGCCACTTTGTGTTGGTCTATCACATAATATCCCAATAAAATACATTTGCGTTTTTTGGTTGTAACATGATAAAATTTGCAAAATTTCAAGGGGTATAAATACTTTTTCAAGGCACTGTACATTCACTATATTTTAAAAGTATTGGGATGCCTGCCTTTACACGCACACAAAGTTGGGAACATGAAATTGGTCAAAATGTCTTGGTATGCTGACAGCTTAAGATTTTCCTTCTCTGAAACTAAGGGGCCAAGCCCAACTCCTGAAAATCAACCCCACACCATAATCCCCCTCCACGAAATGATTTGGACAAACACACAAAGCAAGGTCCATATAGACAAGGATGAGCAAGTTTGGGGTGGAGGAACTTGACTGACCTGCACAGAGCCCTGACTTCAACCCGATAGAACACCTTTGGCATGAATTAGAGTGGAGATTGCGAGCCAGGCCTTCTCGTCCAACATCGGTGCCTGACATCACAAATGCGCTTCTGGAAGAATGGTCAAACATTCCCATAGACACACTCATAAACCTTGTGAATAGCCTTCCCAGAAGAGTTGAAGCTGTCATAGCTGCAAAGGGTGGGCCAAGTCACTATATAAAATCCTACAGACTAAGACTGGGATGCCATTACAGTTCATGTACGTGAAAGGCAGGCATCACAATACTTTTGGTAATATAGTGTATATGTTACTTACTTTAACAGGTATCTGAAAGTTGGGAAATATTTACAGCAATTCTGTTCTAAACTAATAAACTAATACTAGTTGAGCATACTCTTCACCACCCCCCCAGCTCACTATCGGGAGTCAGATGGAGTGTTGAGCGTTACCTTATAGCTGAAAGTCCCAGGTAATTCTCTGGGCTTTGGTGGAGAATTGTTGCAATGGGGCAGGGAGTAGAAGATAAGTAAACCCTGTTATGTGCACGGAACCATAAATTAGAAGTATACCCAAAGCTATTTTAGCTGTACTTCTGGGGATCACAGGAGTGCAGTCTGTTCTGTACTCTTGTGACCCGTTTTCAGCCGACAGAGGGCTAAAGCCCACTACCAGTTGACATCACTCATCCAGTCCAGGCTTGGGAAAGATCTTTACTTCACTGTTGGGTTCCACGCAGATGGAGCCGCTGGGAGACTGAGCCAGCCAATTCTATCTTCTCTACAATGGGTGCTGGAGGGGCAGAGCAGAGAGCTGGTGACTGACAGTCACTGGCTCTCTGCTCACTGAAGGCTGAGAACTGACAGCAATCAGCAGTGTTTGATCGCTCAGTTCAAACAAGGCGTGCGGGGGGGGGGGGGGGAGTTAGTTTGGCAGATGCACCCTCGGATTTATTCTGCACCCACCTAGATGGGTATAAATGTTTATTTGTTTAAAAAAGCATACTTCTCTTTTAAAGTGTATTTCTACTTTGGCAGCAAAATTGAATTTGTTACATGTTCTAATTCACATAATATAACTTTAAAAACAAATGTAAAAATTGCAAGTTACCTTTTTTAGTTCTGTTCTGGAAATTCCAGTACTGGAAAACCTTACTTACTCAGGCCATAGACGGTGCAAATTTCTTTCCTGCAGCAATGGAAGCCTTTCCCGCTAGGAGAAGAAAAACACTAGCGATAATTGCAAGTAGAATGCAGCAGGCTGGTTGTAACCCAAGTCAATCTGTTAGGGCCTGGACTTGAACCTGGGACCTTTACTGTGTCTGACAATAACTCTTCTCACTGAGCTACCTGAGATGCTGGGCAGCAACCTGTCTGATCCATTGGATAACTCTGTCTTGGGCCTTGACTTTTGCTGAACCTTGAACTCTTTGCTCCTCCCAGAACTTCCTGAATTAAGCCATGTCTCTGCACTTCCTGTTTCCCAGATTATTATGCTCTCTTCCTCTAGAATCTCACTCTTGTCTTCCCTGCTGGCGTCCATATTTTGCAACCACTTATCGACCCTTGGCTTGTTCCTTGACTACGCTTTTGCCTGATCCCATCCTGCAACTACGCGTTACTGACCAATGGTTTGTTTACTGACTACGCTTCTGTTTAATCCTTACCTTGCGTACCTCCTGGTGGGACAATCCTGAGAACTGCGACCTGTTACTAACATGCAGCAAAATCCATCTCCACCATCAGCAGCTCCGGTGAACACCAGTTAGTACTCAGACTACACGCCTCAGGTGAGCTTGCGTCATCCAACAGGGTCACTGCCTATGTACCTATTCTGATGGTCAGTGGTAGTCTCGCTACTGCTTTAGCAATGGTCTTTGAACCTGACCCCTGATTGCGACATGATCGATTGATCAAATTGGTACATTCAGCCTGCCCCTACATGTTTCGAATATTGGCCACCTCCTGTTGAACCAGCAGAGATTGAAACTGTTTATGCTACAGTTGTGTTTGCTGTAATTAACCCTATCTATACTGTGCAGACAGTTCTTCATTATCAGTTGTAAATTAGATTTGAGTACTTTCTGTCCTAACAGAAGGTTAAAGGTTTAGCAGCTAGGATTCTTTTATTATATGTTAATGTGAGGAGACTCAGCTTGTCTTAGGACAGACCCATTTTGATATTGTTCAAAAATCCTTGAAGTCAGCCATGAGGCCATCTCCTGAGAAACATCTAATATTTTTGTATGCTGTGTGAATTGGAACATGTAACAAACATAGTTGTGTTCTTAAATGTGTTTGCGAAAGTGGAAATAAACGTAAAATAAAATCCAAAGTCACTTTAACTCTTTCACTGCTCAGGCTTTTTTTTTTTTGCTGCCATACCCATTAATTCCTAGGGAAATCAACAAGCAAATTTTTCTCGTCTCCACCTAGCCCTCAAACCTAAAGTATCAATGGACATCCCGGGCTCACAGAAAGCACAGGATAGACCAGGATACATGTGTGTGTGTGTGTGGGTGGGGAGGAACAGTTTCTAGATTATAAAAGGGTTATAAAACTGAAGTTTAAAAAAATATATAGAGACCCATAGTGCATGGTCTCTCAGATCCTTAGTTATTTTGCAAATGTCATGTATATTTTTTCTTACATTGGAAAAAAATTAGAGATTACAAATTCTGAATAATAAAATATAGGAAATTGTATTTACTGAACATGCATGTAATTTCAACATATTCCCATTAAACCTCATTATTTAGGTGGAGTTAAACCTTCTTGTCAGGTTAAATACTTACTAGAATCTTTTACTATTAACCTAAAGGTCAGAGTACCTAATAAATTGCCAGCTTGAAACCAACTATTGACTTTATTTACTGTCGAAACACTTTCTTAGCAGTAACTCATTCTCTGCATGACAAGTATATGTAAATTGTGGATGGCCATGCCCTATCATAACAGATTTATGCCCAAGACCCCTACAGGAGGAATGTCATTGCTGCTCTGATGGCAGGCCTGAATGTTACTATTCAGGAAAAATGAGAGGCTAATTGACATGGTTCCAAATGTCCATGAGGTACTGAATATGGTGCGGTGTTCAATATCCATTATATATAAAAGAAAGAAACCAGCGCGCTAGCCTCTATGACTATTTAGATTGGCGGAGTAAATTTGCGGAGTGAATTTCAGTATAGCTTATTGCTTGAAGTGATTGTAGCCGTATTAGTGCAATAGTGCCAGAGAAAATTGAGTACTGTCCGTGATACTTTTTTTATTTGCACTAACATAAAATTTTTCAGGACAAGCTTTCGCTTGGACCTTGAAGAAGGGGAGATACCCCGAAAGCTTGTCCTGAAAAATTTTATGTTAGTGCAAATAAAAAAAGTATCACGGACAGTACTCAGTTTTCTCTAGTATAGCTTATTGAAATCCTCACAACACAGCTGCCCACTCCTCAGGTGTCACAAATACCCGTGGCTCAGCAAAGATAAACAATATAGAGCTGCGCTATGTGATGCTATACCACTTTAGATCCAAATGAATATATAGGTAGTAAAAAATAAAAAAATAGAAAGTATACACTCCCAATGTGCTTGAAATAAAGCAAGTCTATTCTCTGGATCGTTTTTTTGCATGATTTTAACACGGGGACACGCTGATAATCAGAAATTTTATATGTAAGTTACTACAATTTTAATAAATCTTCCTTTGAAATACTACACTATGAGAGGCTGTACCTATTTTTCGTTTTATATATGGAGGAAGGAAACCTCATAAGTACAAATGAGCTCAAATGAGTGAGAGGCGCATCCCCAAGGGGGATTAAGGTGAGCGGCCACCTGCAGGTGGTGAAGGATTGCTGCACTTTACACTTCATACATATATATCTCTTGAAGGTGGTAGACAATCAGAGGAGCTTTCCATTGGAGGAGTTTTCCTAATTTTGAACTGTGTATTCCATTTAAGGAAAAACTAAGTGAAAATCCCATGAGACTATATATGCGCACTCTGCACCTTATATATTTTATTGTATATATTACTTGAATTTCTGCACGGACTGAAGCACTGTAAATTTGTTATGATATTTATATATGCTTTGTAGCACAGAATGTTGCACTTTATTTGATATATGTTTTGGAGCACTGATTGTTGCACTTGTATTAAGCACTAGTCACTTTTACAGATTTTTTCAGTTATTTTATTTCAAGCACATTGGGAGTGTATACTTTCTATTTTTTATTTTTTACTACCTATATATTCATTTGGATATAAAGTGGTATAGCATCACATAGCGCCGCTCTATATTGTTTATCTTCAATATCCATTATAGAGACAGATGAACTATAAGCGTATCTCTCATCTGCTTTGAAAGCTACTAATAAAGCGGAACTAAACCCACAGATTTAAAGTTTCCCAAAACAGTTACATTCAGGGCATGCCTATTACAGTTAGTAGTGTGCTTTCAATGCTCTCAAATTTAATATCAAGCTAGAAAACGGCTGGTGTCATAGCTAATTACATTTGCATGGCAATTGCAACAGAGGCTAAAATGGCAGCTTCCTTGGCTGTAAAGGATAGGAGGGTTTAGTTCCACTTTAGATTAAAGTGGCTGTAAAGTTTCATAAACACACTCCCATTATTGATATTTCTTACAGGTATGTGGCAATAGTAATGGAAGTGTGTTTTTTTTTTTTTTAGATTTTTTTTTTTTGTAAAATCTTCTCTAAGTTTCTTTAGATAGGAGCTGGTTTAGTGTGTTCTCACTCCCGAGCAGAGGAACTCCAGTGGGATAGGCTGTTATTCCTTTCACTCTGATATTGTGAGAACTGGTTTAGCTTCTTCTTCTCAGCATCATAGAGGAGGGAGGAGTAGCTGCCAGGGAATATTATTACTCAATGAAGGCAGGAGGAGGGGGATCGGCTTCACACACAGAGTACGGAAATGACAGGGAGAGAGGGAGGGGGAGAGGGGAAGATGCAGAGATGCTGAGAAGAGAGCAGGATGATAGAGGCACATAATCTGACCATGCTATCATGGATCAGCATCCATAATAAATGTGGTCAGAATAATAGGGGAGGACAGGAACAGGCAGGATCAACCAGGTATTATACAACATAGAAAGGGACAATAGACATGGCAAAAGCACTATACTATATCTCATGCCTTAAAGGGACAGGAACATTTTTTTTAATGATTACAACCACTATAATCTCCTAAAATGCCTGGATAATTAAACCAAAGCTAAACCCTCCTATTCTTTAGAAGCTGAAGCTGTTGCCATGTTAGCCTCCCTTTAGCTCTGTAGTTGCTATGGTGCTGCAAATGTGATCAGCTATGACACCAGCCGTTTGAGGACTTGAGGGCTAACATAAGCACACTAGCAACAATAACAGCTTTGAATTTAGCATACACTGCAGAAAACATCATTCATATTCCTGATTAAGGATTTAATATATGTATTTAACATTTTCAATCTTAAAACCGGTGGGCTTAGTTTCGCTTTATATACATTTGCTTTGAACATTAATGTTCCTGGTCCATTTTTAAGTCTAAGAGGTAGAAGGTAGCCAGGCTAGGCAAAAAATCAAACGGACCCATAAGCTCTTTACAAATCAGAGAACCCAAGCATTCCAGGCAACGGTGGTACTTAAAGTGGAAAAGGACTTGACATGCAAGTATCTGAAGGTGCCTACTATGTGTTAACAGTGATGGAATAGGAAAGTATATCCAACTTAAGTGTTGCCTAAGGTTTCTCTAACACATATATGCATGCATCACACATCAGTGTTGTGGTATGTTGAAATTCATTGTTAATGGCACCCTAACACACACAGACAGTTAAAAGCAATACATCAATCCTTCAGCTATCCATATTGCACAGATATACTGTAAATGCTCTATGCAATGCAGTGTACTGTGTTGCCTAAAAGAAGTGCAGTTAAAAGAGATGCATGTTGTTATTTTTTTAAGAATCACACTTACCAAGGTGGATGCTGCATCTGTCCCCTGGCACCTCTAACACTGAGAACCGAATGCTAGAATACCGCTGATCGATTGGTTCTCACAGCTCCCTGGGCAGAGAGCTGGTGACTGCCAGTCACCGTTTCTCTGTTCTGCCCCCCCCCCCACGTTCATTGGAGCACTGGGCTGCGGAGAGGGCAGAAGCAACCGGCTCAGGCTCTCAGCAGCTCGCAGTTTGCTGGATCCTGACTTCATTGTCACGATCTTGCCCAAGCCTGGACCGGCTCTCTGTGATGTCAGCCAACAGTGGGCTTAGCCCACTGTCTGCTGCAAACGGGTCACAGGTGTGCAAAATTAACTGCACTCCTGTGATCCACAGGAGATGTACAGCCAAACAAGCTTTTGCTGTACTTCTCCTTTAAGGCTTGTTAAGGACCAATTCAAACTGAATGGCATGTTGATGCAACACTCATCAACACACACACCAAATGCTATAAATGTGAATGTAAAGTGTTACTAAACCCACAACAGTAAAATCTGTCTGTATATGCACCATAGCATGCTTGTTATACTCACTGTGGAACTTAAGGGGTTAATCCTCAGCATTGTTTAAAAAAGGCTGTCCTATCCTGTATGCACAGATCCTCCCCTCCTGCACTGTCAATCTAAGCAAGTTCATATAATACACAGTAGGGTGGTAAAGCTGCACATGCTCAGTTGGTCTCTTATGCTGGAGAGTACATTTCCTGTTTCAGTTGAACTGTTCAGGTCACATGATATTGACATCACACATGTGGGCGTGTATAGAGGCTGTAGTGGAAATCTCCTCCTATTTGAACCTACAATTATGGTATACAGATCATCGCAAAAGATGTGGGCACTGTGGGGGTGGGCAGATTAACCATGTTCATATTACTGGGTTTAGTAACACTTTAAGTGCAAATAGAGCCTTTAGGAAAACCCTGCTTGGAGCAAACTATTTTGCCATATTTGCCATTTAGCTTAATCAAATGTGTTTCAGCAAAAATGTATTAATCCTTGCAGGGAATGCACTGTAGTCTGTGAGTTAGCATTGACTCATAGCTTTTGGTACTATTAATTGAATGCATCCAAAGGAAAAGGAGAATACTGATAAAATGATCCATTAAATAGGTAATACAACTATACAAGATGTTTTTGTAGCCATGTGCTCTCTCTCGAGTGGCTGATAGTTGTGGTCCACCTACCCGCTGCCCTCAATCACACGATTTCCACACACCCAGAGTCACTGAACAGGCCGGTACTTTGTTTTGTTGGATTTGAACTTGGATAGGGATTAGGGATGATGGTGGGATGCCCAGTAATTGAACATTGAAAGGACATACTATATAAACCTCCGGTATATACACTTCTTCACCTCAAGCACACTACTTGCTGACCTTTACTCTTCTCCTTTCCTCTCTCCAGCACACTACTTGCTGACCGTTACACTTGTTTCCCTGGTCCGAAAGGATAAACTTATCAGACCTCCATGACACCTCCTCTTCACCACAGCTGGCATATGGTGAGGCCTGCTGCAGCCACGGGCAAGGCCTCAGAACCACCCTTTGTGGGTAAGAATTGCAGGTTTCCTTCCCTGAAACCGTGGACCCTCCGTTGTGTAGCTAAGTATGTTGGTGCTAGCTGGGCCTTGGATGAACTACTACTCCCAGCCCATCCTTCTTCCAGACCCATCCGGCCTGTCCTGTGGTCTAATGGCTCTCCTTTCCCTTGGTTGGCTCCTCCCGACTTCTACAGACTGCTCTCTCCCCATTCAGATTGTCTCAGCCTTCTCATCCAACTCCCAGGGGCCTCCACTCACCAGCTTTATGGTGCATTTTTTAAAGAGTCTCCTTCCTTCTAGACCTCAACTGCTCTCCTGCTTCTCCTGTGTCACTCCAGGTGCCAACTCCCGCTCTTGGCTGCTCCCAAGCCCCAGGTCTCAGGTTCACCCCCCCAGGAAGGAGGATCCCCTCCCGGGCGAGGCCTGATCCGCAGCTCCTGAATCACTCTTCCACCCAGCCTGTGGATTGGTCAGGGTTCCTTGTCATGCATCAGGAAGTGACACCTCCTCATCCACCCCCATCTAGAGCTTTCCCAGCTCAAGGGGAGGAATCTCCAAGGAGTTTCCCTTCCCTCCATTTCCAGCCTCACCCCGGAGCCACTCACAGCCCAGATCAAAACACCCAGGCCTACACTTACAGTCAGGCCTGACTAGATTTTTCCTCTCCTATCAAAAATCTACAAAAGTAAAGTGTGTGTGTTTTTGTAGAGGCTCTTGGCTCTGGGGGCTCTCCCCCCCCCCCGGTTTTTTTTTTTTTGTGTTTTGTGTTTTGGTTGTTCCCTCTATGGATGTAGATGGGGGGCTGAGTAGGCAATAATGCTGATTTAGTTTTTTACATGTAATTTTGCTGTATATGAGTAGGTAATGGGAAGGGCTCGGCGCAGTATACGCCCTACGGTTATGTATCCTTTAGTTAGTAATAGAAGCAAAACTGATTGATACTATAAGTGTATCAAGGTGCATAACATATACTGTTAATGTTTATTTTTGTGTGTATGTGAATGGTCAATGTTTAATGAAAATATTTTTGAAAATAAAGAATATATACAAAAGTAAAAACACCTACACTATGGGGGCGCTACATTTTTTTTAGCATAATCCTTAAAATGATCCTTGGCCCTCAAACTTTAGGTAATCCCCTTAACAAACAAATGTTATTCTAAAAAATAACACTGCAGCATAATAATTATCACTGCTATCAAATAGATGTTCCCTAGATGATTTGCTATTAGTGCAAATATGCAATACAGAGATAGGTTAGATTGATAATTCTGCATGGCTTGCTCCGAGGACACATAAAAGAAACTGGAGTAATTGTATGGTGCTCTATCAGGCACTGTATGGCTGCCTTTCCTGTATCTCCTTATGAATGATGCTGACAGTGTTTACAAGTTGCAGACCTTAATAATCCATCTTATTGTTTCCTCTGCGCCTCATATGTCTGCTGAAAGTATTGAAGTGCACTTGTAGTCATTGCTCCTGCTAATATCTATGGCAAGATAATCTGTTAAAAAATGTGACAATTACTTAATCAATAAACACTATGAACCTTTTGGCTGCATCCCTCAAAAAGGATTTTTTTTTGTGCTAAAGCTGAGCTGTTGGCTCTAATAAGCTATAACTTATTAAAAGCAAAATTTGCCTATTACGCTTATGTCAAATGAGAAATGAAAAAAATAAATTTCAATAAATATTTTCTCTTGAGTCCTGCTGGAAAAAATCTTTCCGCATTACAGAGAGCTGGATCAAAAAATGAATTAGCAATAATCGCTAAGTCAAAGTAGATGCTTGCAAATGATGAGTCTACCCCCCCCCCTCCGACACTGTCTACTCTCCAGGAGGAATAGAGGATGTTCTGCAGGGAGAGGATGTGAGTTACAACACTCACACATAGTCCCACTGCAATAACAGGTCAAACCAGGACATTGTTTTTTCCCTATAATATAAAGTCTATTAAATCTAAATGTTTAATACTACTTAGTTGTTCAAGAGATCTATGTAATGGTAATTGTTGTTCATATTTTTCACTGCACTATCTGAATAATTGACTTTAACTTGACCTCCAGAAGACCCCCCCATCATGACCAGGCTATTTTTTGCTTTACTT
>BLSH010233494.1:179970-193579 GCA_018402905.1 Glandirana rugosa | reverse complement strand
CCCCCCCCCCCCCCCATCATGACCAGGCTATTTTTTGCGACACGGCACTGCTTTACTTCAACTGACCATTGCGCGGCCGCACGACACTGTACCCAAATAAAATGTATGTCATTTTTTTCCCACAAATAGAGCTTTCTTGTGGTGGTATTTGATCACCACTGTGTTTTTTATCTTTTGAGCTAAAAACAAAAAAAAACAACAATTTTGAAAAAAATCCCGATACGCATATATTGATTGGTTTACACCAGGGATCCCTAAACGATGGCCCTCCAGCTGTTGCGGAACTACACATCCATGAGGCATTGTAAAACTCTGACATTCACAGACATGACTAGGCGTGATGGGAATTGTAGTTCCTGAACAACTGGAGGGCCATAGTTTGAGGACCCCTGCTTTACACAAACAGTATAGCGTCTACAAACTATGGGATATATTTATGGATTTTTTTTTATACTAGTAATGGAGGCAATGGGTGACTTATAGCGGGACTGCGATTGTGGCGGACATTCGGACACCTAACTGACACTTTTGACACTTTGCGGGAACCAGTGACACTAATACAGTGATCAGTGCTAAAAATATGCACTGTCACTGTACTAATGACACTGGCTGGGAAGGGGTTAAACATCTAGGGTGATCAAAGGGTTAACTGTGTGCCTAGCCAGTGTTTTTGTGTACTGTGTTTCATTGATTTTTTATTTTTATTTTAGGTACTTATATAGCACCGTCAATTTACGCAGTGCTTTACATATACATTGTACATTCACAGCAGTCCCTGCTCTCAAAGAGCTTACAATCTAAGGTCTCTAACTCACATTCATTCACATACTAGGGCCAATTTAGACAGGATCCAATTAACCTACCAGCATGTCTTTGGAGTGTGGGAGGAAACCCACACAGGCACAGGGAGAACATGCAAACTCCAAGCAGGTAGTGTCGTGACTGGGATTTGAACCAGCGACCCTTTTGCTGCTAGGTAAAAGTGCTTTTCACTACACTACTGTGCTGCCTTACTAAGGTTTTACTAAGGCAAGAGATGGATTTTGTTTCCTGCTTTGGAGAAACACAAAATCCATTCCTTCCACCCTGTTAGAACTGTGATCTCAGTTGTGTGTTTATTACTGATGATCGGCAAGTGCCGATGGACATCCAGTGCCTGGCCAATAGAATTGACATCTTTTCATTTGACAACACTGAAGAAATTACACTTTGCTCCAATGTAAAGTAGTGAGTGTACATCTTGTATAACAGTGTAAATTTGCTGTCCCCTTAAAATAACTCAACGCACAGCCATTAATGTCTAAACTGCTGGCAACATCCCTAAGTGAAAATGTCCAAATTGGGCCCAATTAGCCATTCCCCTGCCTAGTGTCATGTGACTCGTTAGTGTTACAAGATCTTAGGTGTGAATATGGAGCAGGTGTGTTAAATTTGGTGTTAACGCTCTCACTTTCTCATACTGGTCTTTGGAAGTTCAACATGGCACCTCATGGCAAAGAACTCTCTGAGGATCTGAAAAAAGAATTTGTTGCTCTACATAAAGATGGCCTAGGCTTTAAGAAGATTGCCAAGACCCTGAAACTGAGCTGCAGCACGGTGGCCAAGACCATACAGAGGTTTAACAGGACAGGTTCCACTCAGAACAGACCTCACCATGGTCAACCAAAGAAGTTGAGTGCACGTGCTCAGCATCATATCCAGAGGTTGTCTTTGGGAAATAGACGTATGAATGCTGCCAGCATTGCTGCAGAGGTTGAAGGGGAGGGGGGTCAGCATGTCAGTGCTCAGACCATATGCTGCACACTGCATCAAATTGGTCTGCATTTCTTTTGTCCCAGGAGGAAGCCTCTTCTAAAGATGATGCACAAGAAAGCAGTTTGCTGAAGACAAGCAGACTAAGGACATGGATTACTGGAACCATTTCCTGTGGTCTGATGAGACCAAGACAAACTTATTTGGTTAAGATGGTGTCAAGTGTGTGTGGCGGCAACCAGGTGAGGAGTACAAAGACAAGTGTGTCTTGCCTACAGTCAAGCATGGTGGTGGGAGTGTCATGGTCTGGGGCTGCATGAGTGCTGCTGGCACTCGGGTGGTACAGTTCACTGAGGGAACCATGAATGCCGACATGTACTGTGACATACTGAAGCAGAGCATGATCCCCTCCCTTCCGAGACTGGGCCGCAGGGCAGGATTCCAACATGATAACGACCCCAAACAAACCTCCAACATGACCACTGCCTTGCTAAAGAAGCTGAGAGTTAAGGTGATAGTCTGGCCAAGCCTTGTCCAGACCTAAGCCCTATTGAGCATCTGTGGGGCATCCTCAAATGGAAGGTGGAGGAGCGTAAGGTCTCTAATATCCACCAGCTCCATGATGTCGTCGTGGAGGAGTGTAAGAGGACTTCAGTGGCAACCTGTGGAGCTCTGGTAAACTCCATGCCTAGGAGGGTTACCCATTCCCTGGCTCACCCATCCCTGGCTCATCCAGTCCATGGCTCATCCAGTCCCTGGCTCACCCGTCCCTGGCTCACCCGTCCCTGGCTCACCCGTCCCTGGCTCCCCCCACCTCTGGCTCACCCGTCCATGGCTCACCCATCCATGGCTCACCCATCCCTGGCACACCCGTCCATGGCTCATCAAGTCCCTGACTCACCCAATCCTTGGCTCACCTGTCCCTGGCTCACCCAGTTCTTGGCTCACTCAGTCCCTGGCTTGCCTGTCCCTGGCTCACACAGTCCCTGGCTCACCCATCCATGGCACACCCGTCCCTGGCTCACCCAGTCCCTGGCTCACCCATCCCTGGCTCACCCAGTCCCTGGTTCACCCGTTCCTCGCCTACCCAGTCCCTGGTTCACCTGTCCATGGCTCATCCACCCGTGGCTCACCCATCCCTGGCTCATCCATGCTCCATCCCTGGCTCATTCATCCATCCCTGGCTCACCCATCCAGATTCATGCTCATCCATGCTCCATCCCTGGCTCATCCATCCACATCCATGTTCCATCCCTGGCTCATCCGTCCACATACATGTTCCATCCCTGGCTCACCAATCCACATCCATGCTCCATCCCTGGCTCATCCATCCACATCCATGTTCCATCCCTGGCTCAACCATCCACATCCATGTTCCATCCCTGGCTCACCCATCCACATCCATGCTCCATCCCTGGCTCATCTGTGCACATCCATGTTCCATACCTGGCTCATCTGTCCACATCCATGCCACTACAGTGCCCATCAGTGCCTCACAAAAGTGTGATAGGTAGTCAAATTAGATTTGAAAAATGTGTGTCCCTAGAATGCCTGATGGTGCTCCCTGCATGTTGGGCCTCTGTATGTAGCCAGGCTGTAGAAAAGCCTCACACATGTGGTATCACCATACTCGGGACAAGTAGCAGAATATATTTTGGGGTGTAATTTTTGCTATGTACATGCTATGTGTTAGAAATATTGTATGAATGGACAAATTTGTGTAAGAAAAAAATATGTTTTCATTTTCTTTCCACATTTTCCAAAAACTTGTGGAAAAATATGACATGTTCATAAAACTCATTATGCCTCCTAGAATATATGTTGGGGTGTTTACATTCCAAAATGGGGTAATTTTTGGTGTGTTTCTATTGTCCTGGTGCTCCAGGGCCTTCAAAATTGTGATAGGTAGTCAAGAAATTTTATGCGTAATTTATGCTCCTAGAACACCTAACGGTGCTCCCTGCATGTTGGGCCTCTGTATGTGGCCAGGCTGTGAAAAAGTCTCACACATGTGGTATCGCCATACTCAGGAGGAGTAGCAGAATGTGTTTTGGGGTGTAATTTGTGGTATGCATATGCTGTGTGTGAGAAATAACCTGTTATTATGACAATTTTATGAAAAAAATAAAAATATAAAATAAAAATCTTCATTTTGCAAAGAATTGTGGGAAAAAATTACAACTTCAGAAAACTCACCATGCCTCTTACTAAGTACCCTGGACTGTCTACTTTCTCAAAAGGGGTCATTTGGGGGATATTTATACTTTCCTGGCTTGCTGGGGTCTCAAGAAATGAGATAAGCCGTCAGTACATCAGGTGTGATCAATTTGCAATGATTGCCACCGTAGCTTGAAGACTTTGGGTTATTTTTACCAAAGATATGTAGCAATATAAATTTTGTCTAAAATTTATGAAGAAAAATTATTCATTTGCAAAATTTTACAACAGAAACACAGAAAAATGCAATTTTTTACAAAGTTTTCGGTCTTTTTTCATTTATAGTGCAAAAAATAAGAAACCCAACGGTGATTAAATGTCACCAAAAGAAAGCTCTATTTGTGTGAAAAAAGGGAAAAAGATTTCATATGAGTACAGTGTAGTATGACTGAGTAATTGTCATTCAAAATGTGAGAGCGCTGTAAGCTGAAAATTGGTCTGGTTAGGAAGGAGGTTTAAGTGCCCAGTGGTCAAGTGGTTAATGGCTGTGTGTTGAATTATTGTGAGGGGACAGCAAATGTACACCGTTATACAAGCTGTACACTCACTACTTTTTTAATAAAATATTACAAAAATGTGAGGGGTGTACTCACTTTTGTGAGATACTGTATATATATATATATAATATACACAGACACACACTTTTTTATTTTTGGGGTGGGGGGATCTTGGGTGAGTTCCCTCAGGACTTGACCCCTGATATACTGTACAATGGGGCAGCCACATTTGCTTGTTACATATGCACTTTCTGCTTCCTTCTCAGCCAACAATTACAGTAGTTCAGAATAAATCGACTGCCCCCTCTTGCAATACAAGTCTATCAATCAGTTGATTGATTTGAGACCATTAACTTGCTGTAGGGCCAGTAGCCTATCTCAACAGATAGTTAGTGGAAATAAATAAAAGGTATACCAAATCTATTTGCTTCTACTGGCTAATCTAGGTAATCTCTACCTTAAATGCAATAAATTAAATCTAAAAGAGCATGTATGTAAAAAGGTGAAAATCAGCTGAAAGATTACATTAACATAATGTATTGTAATAATAATAATGCATGACATTGCGTGAAAATACACTATTCTTTTAAAACCCCATCACAAATGTTTTTTCTAATTTAATTAAACTAAAGTGTAATCCTAATGGAGATAGCTATTGCTGATTGAGATCCATTTCTGGATTTTCACCCCTGGAGCCTGTAAGCAAGTTTTGGTTGTAACATCAAATATTCATATAGTGTGCTTCACCTTTCAAATAATTCAGTATGTTACTTCTGGATTTGCCCTCTCTGTCACCATAAAGTACTAAATGAATAACCATTAACAATACAATACCTAGTAGCAATGCCTCCAGCTTTATTCACATTGGCAGTGACCAATGCACATAATGATTTTTTATTTGTATAGTTCATATTTTGCTTTCAGTTTAGCTGCGTTTAGAGAAAATAGAATTGTGTGCATCCAGGGGCACATTATATACTCTGAATGCACATAAACATGTAAAGGCATGCAAAGGCAAGTACATTTATATGCAGGAGAATTGATCTGGAACATTTATATATACGTCCGACTCCCAGATAATTTCTTCTCCTTTTAAATAAACTGTATGCAGGAGGCTAGTGTGAATGTAGCCTAAAGCTGGCCATATACTGTTACATTTTTTTCATTCAGCCTTCATTTGACACAGGGTATTTTAACCCCTAGGCACTGATGGTATGCAAATATGCTGTCTCTCTTGGCGGATGAGCCTTGGCACTGAGAGGCCGCCCTGCACACTCCAGGCACAGTTACCGGTGGCTAATGGAAACTTTCCGGTCATGTGAACGCCATGACAGCCAATCACGGCAGTGACATGATCATAAACCCCGCCTAGGGCCGGATTAAGAGCATCATGGGCCTAGTGCTGAGGATTTTGGTGGGGCCTTTTTTCGAAAATAAATAAAATGAAAATGCAAACTCATTTTTTTTAAAACAAATTTACATATCAATCATGTGTACACTGTATACAGAGCAGGGCTGGGCAGTATTAGTGACTCACTCTCACCATTGGGCTGGACCTATCTTAAGGAAGGGGCCTGGAGCTGCAGCTCCAATAGCCCCTATGTTAATCCGGCCCTGACCCCGCCTGCATCCTGGCATCTGAAACCCATTAAAGGACCAGGAGGTGGCGGTGCAAAGGGGTTAAAGACATTAGATGTAGTAGATTTAGTGGCTGCATTCCTTTTGCTTTTTATGTCAAGAACATGTTCTTGTCAGGGGCTCAAAGAATTGAAGGAAGAGAGTCCACGTTACAGGTGGACTATTAGCATTTGCAGAATAAAAAGTCAGGAATGGTAACCATCATATTTATCACAGGAAAGGTTTCCTAAAAATGTTTTTTTTCCATTATGAAACATTAATTCCCCTTTTTTTGACTGATTGCTTAATGTAGTGTATTTTTATTTCACCAGTTTCTGGGTCTATGCTGAAATGTGTTAAAATTTTACATTTCAGGTTATGAAAGGAAAAAAAAAATACTGAACATGGAGCATTTCATAGAAATCCTAGTTTTAAAATTGGCTGCATAATGTCAACCATTTTTTATAATGTTTTATTATAACTTTGAAACAAAATTAGTCACTTTTATTCCCATTGTGTATAACGGTTGTTGAATGAAGCCAGAATATAATTATACTAAATCATTACACATAGGTTTGAGCAACATGTTACTGGTAACATTATAAGAACTGAAGCTGTCGTATAGATCTTTTACACTGCATTGCTACTTTATAATAAAGAAATGGAACAAAATATGTACAGTGGAACTTTGGTTCACAAGTAACGCAGTTAACTAGCATTTTGAAAGACAAGCATTTTTTTTAAAAAATCCTGACTGCGCTGTCTCGCAAAACTAGCAGGATTAAGCCACTGTGCGTGCAATACCGCATGTGGCCAGATGTGCGGGGGGCGCTGGTGAGCCTCGAAGACCTTTGGAAGCATTCGGAAATACTTGGAAATACTCAGAAATACCGAAAGTGTAAACAGTTCCCGAGCATTTACGAATGTTTTTCCGAGCGTCTCCGAGGCTCACCAGAGCCACCATAACTTTGGCCACATACGGTATTGCATACAACAGCACCCCCGGACCTCTGGCCACATACAGTACTGCATTGACAAGCAGTCACTGTGGAACGAATTATCTGAGTTTCCATTGCTTCCTATGGGGAAACATGGTTTAATATACGAGTGATTTGGATTACATGCATTCTCCTGGAACGGATTATGCTTGTAATCCAAGGTTCCACTGTACGCGTTTATATTAATGGCAGGTATATAAGTGATTTTATCCTTCCTAAAATGTTACAATTCTTTTGGTCATTGATCAAGAACAAACAGATTGGATAAAATAAAAGGCATTTTCTATAAATATTTTTATAATAGTACTAAGGGACTATTATAGCAGGGTGTTAATCTGAAATTTTCGCTGACTATAGTGAAAAAACACAAAATAAAAAACAACGAATCACACTATTAAAACATATTAGCTCTTTTAACCACTTCAGCTCTGGAAGGTTTTACCCACTTCCCGACGAGGCCATTTTTTGCTATACGGCACTGAGTTATGTAAGGGAAATTATAATACCTTGTATGCATTATAATTTGCCTGCGCTAATAAGCGCACTTTCCAGCTCTTTTGCATAATGCATTTGATCGACCTGTGTTTGAAGGAGACACACACAGACACAGATTGCTTCATCTCACATGGCCGCTCGCAGGGATTGTCCTGCCTTAGCTCTGCTTTTGGGTCTTTTATTTATACTGGTCAGACAGGTTTAACAAAAGGGACTGATGGCTTCACAATCAGCCAATCAGCCTCCAAGGCACAGTCACATGACATGAGCTCAATACAATATCACCAACCAATGACACACTTGTTTACATTCAAACTATACAATAGGAAAGGCATGCATGTATGGGGGGGGGGGGGTCGGCCGGCCTGTATGAGAAAACAACTGGCACATGGAAGCCATGTGCTTTTCTCACAAAGGCCACACAACAATCACCCCACACATGCACTAACCTGCTAATTACATTGAATCACTACCCAATACAGCTCTCTGAACTATATTCCATAGCGATTATGCTACTGTTCCATTAAAGGGTAAATTACAACACAAAGCAATATAGCTGCAGACCTCTGTCACATTGATCAGATGCCACAGAAAGCCTACAGATCATTATCCTTACATAAAAGGCAATACTAATTCCATAAGGCAAGTGAACCGCCGCCAAGCAGATCGATCTGTACAGAAGACAGGGGCCCCCTGATTGACGGTAATACACCCGCGCCACAGAACGTGCATTGCACCTGAAAGATCCGGAACAGCGTTTGCTCCAGCGATAACCGCTCAGGGCGCCTGCTGGCCGGGATGATCGGGCGGGTAGCGTGTAATTATCAATTGATGGAAGATTTTCATTGTATGTGGCCTTTCTCAATATCGGTTAAAGCCATATTCGCTGTACACAGCAAATACCGGTAAACCAACACTGGGAGACACTGTGACAATACATAATACATATCCTAAATTTCTACAACAGTTACTTTAACTGACAATTGCACAGTCCTGCGACGCTGTACTCAAACAAAATTTATGTCCTTTTTTCCCCCCAAAATAGAGCTTTCTTTTGGTGGTATTTGATCACCTCTGCAGTTTTTATTTTTTGCGCTAAACGAAAAAAAAGCAACAATTTTGAATAAAAAACAATATTTTATACTTTCTGCTATAAAACATTCCCAATAAAAAAGGGTAAAAATCGAATTTCTTCATCAATTTAGACCCGGACCAGAACACGGACATTTCAAAAAACGTTCGGGTCCGGGTCCGGGTCCGGGGTTCTGGTATTTTACTCCACGTGTTGAGAAGCTGCAGGGTAGCCAATCAACAAGCGTATCACTGGTTTGCCCTTAGAAGCCATCACACCCATGCCTACTAATGGCATGGCTGTGATTGGCCAGTGCATCATGTGACCCAGCCTCTTTATAAGCTGGAGTCACTTGATGCTGCAGTCACATGCTCTTGGGTTAGCTGTAGGGAGAGGGAGCTGAAGGCGTCAGGGAGAGATTAGAGACATTTTAACAACATCTGATCCTGCATCCTGAGATAGATTACTACTGCTGTGCTGTTGCTCTGAGGACAGATAGCAAAAATTTGAGATTTCACATACCGCTGCTTTGTGTTGCAGATCAAACTCTGCATAAAACAACAATCGCTACGATCGTGCACAACGATCAGATTATTGGAGGAATTTGAGATTTCAAATATTGCTGCTTTGAGTTGTAGATTGCCGATCAAACTCTGCCTAACACAATGATCGCTACGATCGTACACAACGATCAGATTGTGGGATCGTACACAACGATCAGATTGTGGGATCGTACACAACGATCAGATTGTGGGATCGTACACAACGCTCAGATTGTGGGAGTAATTTGAGATTTCACATACTGCTGCTTTGAGCGATCTGACTGCACTAGGTAGAGGGACAGATTATTGTTCAAAAATCATCTTCTAGTTCTAAAGGGAGAGGTTTTAGCTGCAGTTGTAAGTGACACATTATTGTTCAAAAATCATCTCCTAGTTTATTTGATTTTAATTTATTTTCCTTATCCCCATTTTTTTGTAGGGCACTTGCCCCACTCTTACCCCCATTTTACTTCCTTTTGCAGCCCTCTAGCACTTGCCAGGACTTTGTTACAGCCATTTTTGTGCCTAAAAGTTTGGGTCCCCATTGACTTCAATGGGGTTCTGGGTCCGGGATAACGTTCGGGCAACGTTCGGAAGCCGAACCCGGACTTTTTCCCAAAGTTCGGACGGACCCGCAGAACCCGAACGTCCAGGTGTTCGCTCAACTCTACTAGTAATGGCGACAATCAGCAATTTTTGGAGGGACTGCGACATTGCGGCAGACAAATCTGACACTTAGTGACACTTTTTGGGGACCAGTGACACTAATACAGTGAACAGTGCTAAAAAAATGCACTGATTATTGTATAAATGACACTGGCAGGGAAGGGGTTAACATCAGGGGCGTTCACGGGGTTAAATGTGTCCTAGGAAATGATTTTTAACTGTGGGGGGAGTGTCATACTGGAGAAAAAGAGAGATAGTGTTTCAGCTTAGCTAAAACACAAGATCTCTCTGAGATCTCTAAGATTTTAGCTTAGTGAAAAAACAAAATCTCCCTGACAGATCAGCCGTTTGCCTTGTTTACATACGAAGACGGCTGATGTGTCTCTGCACAGAACAGTCGGCAGGTCGTGGTGGCTATGACGGCCGCCGCACCCGCTGATTGGCACACAGCGGGAGCGGCGCTACGGCAGTGCGTGCGCACCTCCTAAGCTGCGTGCACAAAACCACGTACCAATACTTGGTTTTGCGCAGCCAGACCGCCCTACCGCAGTATATATGCGGTGGATGGTCCGGAACCGGTTAGTAATTGACACCAAACAGCTTTGCAAATATCTTTAAACATAGGATCAGGGGTAAGATGCCATTATTTAATTTCTTATCATGTTCTCATAGGCATCATCCCAATTTCAGCAAGAGCAATAGATAAAAACACAAACGGTGGGACTTTAAATATGCTTATAGAGAACTGAGACTACTACACATATATGTAAAAAAATACAAACATTTTTTATTGGTTTACAAGTTAAAAGATATGTAAGAATATAGACAATGCACAATAAATTTTGAGCTATACTAAACACAGCCACAGGACCAGTACATAACTTTGGAGCAGTGTATAGTGATATCCCGTTAAGAGGTCTACACGTTACGTGGGATCACCCGCTTCTTCAGGACTCTGGGAATCAATTGTGGTGCATGACTCTGTAAGTAATGGATATCAAAGATAATGGTAAATCCAAGATAAAATCAAAAGGAAGTATAAAATATTCTCTGTGCGTGGGAAACGTGCCTACCGGCCCATGGGGCACACAGCCATGTCCTAATGGAGAGGTTGGTACATTTATGGGTGACCAAAGGCATGTAAATTATGTTGGAAATTCCTCCAAAGATTGAATAGAGGGAGTAATAGGTTCAAAGGCCAGTAGTATATATAAGAGGATTCCTCCTCAATAAAGAACTCCTGTGTAGGAGCCAAAAATGGGATCCCAGGTGTCTCTCTCCAGATAGGAGACACCTGGGATCCCATTTTTGGCTCCTATACAGGAGTTCTTTATTGGGGAGGAATAAAGACCTCATTACGGGATATCATTTTACACTGCTCCAAAGTTATGCACCGGCTGTGGCTGTTTTTAGTATAGTTTGATATATATTGTGCATTGTCTATATTCTTACATATCTTTTAACTTGTAAACCAATAAAAAATTTTTGCATTTTTTATATATATCTGTAGTAGTTTCAGTTCTCTATAGGCATATTTAAAGTCCCGCCATTTGTGGTTTCATCTATTGTATTTAGCTTTGCAAATATCAAAATCAGAATACTTTATTAATCTCAAAGGGAAATTATTGCGACGCTCAACAAAGATAACACAAAATCACAACAATGAACAGAACAAGACACAATGACACAATACAATTACAAATAACAGCAATTAGCACCCATAAAATGATAAAGATTAAAAAATAACAAAAAATCAAGCTACCAAAATGCAAATAATACACCACTTTTTCTAGCATTACCCCAAAATATAATTAGCATAATACCAACATACTATAAAAACTGCTTAAAAATTCAGATCATAAACCAAATTTAAAACTTCACCTCCAGCCCTCACAAGGAACAATTATATAACTTGACGGGCACAGGTAAAAATGATTTTCTGTGTCGCTCTGTGCTGCATTGTGGTTGTAACAATCTGTCACTGATGGTATTCCGCAGACTGACCTGTATATTGTGGAGTGGGTGGGAGGAGTTCTCCAAGATTGAAGGTACCTTGAATAACATTCTTCTCTCTTAAGCCTCATACACACGATGCGACAGTCGTAAGACCAAACGGCCCAAATCATATGTTGGCTGTTGTATCTCGCATACTGACGTGCACTAAGTGATTGTACAACCAAGCCGAAAGTAGTGACGTGTTACGAGAGTATAACGAGGAAGTTCTGGTGCATGTGATTTGTGAATTAGGAACATAGGTTTCCCAGAACGGACACTTCTGGGAGTTCCTGACTTCTGAGCATGCGTGTTTTGCACGTACAATTTGTTGGACCAACTTCTCTGCACACACGGTACAACGGTCGCATGACCACTTGTTGTACAACCAAAGTTTTCTAGTCTGCTCATCCAACTTCTGTTGTATGACCATTGCACGTCGGCTGTTCTAATCGCACGTACTAACGGTCGGATGATCGTACAATAAGCGGTCGCACGTCCGTTTTCATACGACCATTGCAACGTGTGTACGGGCCTTAACACTGTTGTTAAAGACTCCAACTCCAATCCAACAGTATCACTGGCCTTGCAAATAGGTTTGTTGAATATAAGTTCTTTCCTCTGTTCTTTGTGAACTGCCATCATGAGCTCAGCAACATTGCATTGGTTATATTTAGCATGTTTACATCTGCACAGCGTCTGTAGACTATGTGAGGACAAGGAATTCATATGCGTTGCACACCTTTTCATTTTCTTTAGTGCCAGTAATTATAGATCATGATTTTTACACTTTACTGCACTCCTGTAATCAGTGCAGAACACAAACTGCTAGAAGCATGCAGAGTCTGCATAAAATTAGTTGCAGTGTAAAAACATATCTCCAATAACAGTACTTAAAATAACAAAGACACCAACAAACACTTTAGATGCAAATTCTGCTTTCCACAGCCTGAAATCACATGTGGAATAGATTCTCTCCATATGTAGTTCTGGCCAGCTCAGTAGATTGCTTTAGAAAAAGCCTGGATTCTTTCCTTAATGTACATAATATAACAGGATACAAAAAAAAACAAAAAACCCCCACACACCCCCCCACCACATAAGGGGGATAAATACCCGCTTTTTCCCTTTTTTGTGATAAGGGTGGTGATCTCAAGGTTCACACCACCTAATATATGAGACCATATGGCCTCTTTAGTGGGAACGGGAAAAAAAAAAAAAAAAAAAAACCCCACAGCAATTCCGTGTAACAATTCCTAAATCATATCATATCCGTGAATTTACAAAAATAACGTGCTAAACAAAGAAATATATACATGAGTGATTTTGTGTATTTTATGGTGGCGTTCTCAAGGTTCCCGCCACTGAAAGTATAAAAAAAAAAAAAAAAAGGAGAAAAAAAAAAAAAGGGGGGGACCCCTTCCCTTTCTTTTTCCCTTCCTTCTTCTTCCCTCCCTCCCCTAAAGGTCTCCCTCCCTCTCCTCTTCCTCCCTTTCTCTCCCTCCTTCCTTCCCCCCTCCCTCTCTCTTCACCCCCCCCACACCCCCCAGTTTACCCATCAGGAGTCCGGGGAGACATCGCCTCAGCTTCTTCCCTCCTTCTCCTCTCCCTCCCTCTGGAAATCCCCTCCCTCCCTTCTTCTTCCTTCCCTTTTTCTTTCCCTTCCCCAGGGGGGGAAAAAAAAAAAAAGAGGAAAAAAAAAAAAAAAAATATGAAAGTCACCGCCCTTGGAACTCTTGCGGTGGTATTTTATGTGTTTTA
>BLSH010233494.1:156883-177431 GCA_018402905.1 Glandirana rugosa | reverse complement strand
TCTCCTCTTACAATAAGTTCCATGGAAGTTAGAACCTCTTGAGGAGGGTGGGTGAGGTGCTATATGTCCAGTCAGACGCCTTATGGTAGTCACTGTCTAACAATGTTGGTGTTACGTCGTGTCTCACTGTGTCTTTTATTAAAAACGGACACGGGTAGTTCAATATATTAAGAAGGGACACTCCCGACCTCCACTTCAAAATTTAGACCAAATACTAGACTTAAAAATTCGTCAAAAATATCATACAACCATAATACGATTAATATAAAACCCCGTTACGATCTTTTTCACCACATAATAAACGTAAAACCATCACTTTATTATACTCCATTAGAGAAATGTGTGTGAGAACTTCTATACAAAACTTTTAACTAGTTTAAAATGACTGCTGTAAAACAAAATGGAACCGAACAGGCACAGAAAATTACCTCATATTATTTCACTACCAAAATGCAAATAATACACCACTTTTTCTAGCATTGCCCCAAAATATAATTAGCATAATACCAACATACTATAAAAACTGCTTAAAAATTCAGATCATAAACCAGATTTAAAACTTCACCTCCAGCCCTCACAGGGAAGAATTATATAACTTGATGGGCACAGGCAAAAATTATTTTCTGTGTCACTCTGTGCTGCATTGTGGTTGTAACAATCTGTCACTGATGGTATTCCGCAGACTGACCTGTATATCGTGGAGTGGGTGGGAGGAGTTCTCCAAGATTGAAGGTACCTTGAATAACATTCTCCTCTCTTAAGCTTCATACACACGATGCGACGGTCGTAAGACCTAACGGCCCAAATCGTATGTTGGCTGTTGTATCTCGCATACTGACGTGCACTAAGCGATTGTACAACCAAGCCGAAAGTAGTGACGTGTTACGAGAGTATAACGAGGAAGTTCTGGTGCATGCGATTTGTAAATTAGGAACATAGGTTTCCCAGAACGGACACTTCTGGGAGCTCCTGACTTCTGAGCATGCGTGTTTTGCACGTACAATTTGTTGGACCAACTTCTCTGCACACACGGTACAACGGTCGCATGACCACTTGTTGTACAACCAAAGTTTTCTAGTCTGCTCATCCAACTTCTGTTGTATGACCATTGCACGTCGGCTGTTCTAATCGCGCGTACTAACGGTCGGATGATCGTACAGTAAGTGGTCGCACGTCCGTTTTCATACGACCATTAACAACAGTGTTAAGGCCCGTACACACGTTGCAAAGACTCCAACTCCAATCCAACAACATCACTGGCCTTGCAAATAGGTTTGTTGAATATAAGTTCTTTCCTCTGTTCTTTGCGATCTGCCATCATGAGCTCAGCAACATTGCATTGGTTACATTTAGCATGTTTACATCTGCACAGCGTCTGTAGACTATGTGAGGACAAGGAATTCATATGCGTTGCACACCTTTTCATTTTCTTTAGTGCCAGTAATTAAAGATCATGATTTTTACACTTACTTTACTGCTCTCCTGTAAGCAGTGCAGAACACAAACTGCTAGAAGCATGGAGAGTCTGCATAAAATTAGTTGCAGTGTAAAAACATATCTCCAATAACAGTACTTAAAATAACAGACACCAACAAACACTTTAGATGTAAATTCTGCTTTCCACAGCCTGAAATCACATGTGGAATAGACTCTCTCCATAGGTAGTTCTGGCCAGCTCAGTAGATTGCTTTAGAAAAAGCCTGGATTCTTTCCTTAATGTACATAATATAACAGGATACTGACATTTTTAGGTAAAGTTGATCCAGTGAAAATCCGATTGCCTCTTGGGGGATCAGGAAGGAATTTTTCCCCTGCTGTATCAAATTGGATCATGCTTTGCTGGGATTTTTCGCCTTCCTCTGGATCAACTATGGGTATAGGATTGTGTATATGGGATTATATGATTTTTTTTTTTTTTTTTTTTTTTTATTGGTTGAACTAGATGGACTTGTGTCCAGTAATGCATTAGCTGCCTGCACCATCTTGTTTGTTTGTCTTTTTAGTGATTAGTTCTCGTTTGCATTAATGGGGAAGATGCAGACAAGCTGACAGTAAAAAACACAATGTTTGCAGTCACCTGGACTGACAGGGTTCAAACACAGGCAAAGATAAGCAATTGTGTTTTAAAATGTGCTGCTTGGTATTCCAAAATATATTAAATGTGCTAATGTTTAAAAGTACAATTTTCCTTTAAATCAAAATGGAAATTAGAAAGCTGGGCTATACTATAGACAGGTGGACACTCTTTGTGGACTCTTTTATAAAGGCAACACACTTGCCAAGGGTAGTAAGCAATATCAAAAATGTAGGGTCAATTAATTCACAGTTCACCTATTTTCCTGTTATAATAACAGAGGAATATTGGCTAAAGTATATAAGCTTGTTGGGTGCATAGCTAGTTACTGTCTGAGCTGCTTTAGTTAAAAGAGTCAAACCATACAAAAAGGACCCTCTGGGTGGATGTCGGTAGGTTTAATTCTACACGGGTTTTCTTACATCGTTTGGGCAATCCAATAGTGAGGCCAACCTAGTGTACTTTTTGTTTTTGCTTCTTGCAAAGGTCATTACAAAGGTGTCATACGTTCAGTGGCTTCACAACTTCTTCATTTATTTTACATTATAGAGTCTCCAGAATGGGGAATGTAACACCATTGCTTCACATTGTAATTAGTTTATCAGATGGTCAAATCCGGGATTTCTGGTGCAGAAGCAGCACAAAAAAAAAGTAATTTTCTATATTGTTCTGTCACTTTCAATTTATGGCAGTAACAAGTTGCATGGTCTGCATTATCCCAAGATTACCTAGAGCAGCAATATTGTGAGGGCCACTTTGCTTGTGTCTGTAAACCTCAATGGCCAATGTGTCCTCACTAGATAATATAAGAAATCTTCTGTGATGGTCCCTGTATTGATCAGCTGACAGAAAACCCCTGAAGCACAAATTTGGCCTTATAATTAAAGTTCTTTAGACTGCAGCTATAGCACAACATCCAATTAATTTTGTGTTCTTTCATTTAGTATTCTATGATCATCTAGAGCCAATTACTTAGGCGTTTTTCGTTAACAACTTTAACAATTTCTCAGATTTTTGAGGGATGAGGCAACTGGACACTGCAGTTTGGGGACACAAGACAAGTGATCATCAGTAGAAAGTTGCCCAATGTGATCTGGGGATAACATATTATAGTTAGCTAGAAGTGTTTGGCAATTAAAGTAGCAACAGAGATACAGTATACAAAGTGCTTGTGGTGATCCAGTTCTGCTTAATGAATACCAGTTTTGGATGTTGCTGAGCATTAATTAATAGCACAGAATACATTAAAAATGACCTTTTGGGCCTGGGTGATAAAATAGAACAGTTCTATAGAAACTACAATACATCCCACAGCGGTCCAGATGATATGGTTTATTTTACTGTCTGCTCCTTTTCCTGCAGCATCACATAATGTAGGTCCAAGATTGGAGCCTTCTCCTCCACCTTTCTGGAGAAGGCCCTTATCTGCTCCTACCCATTCCTAACTAATGAAGCTCTTCCTTACGTATAGGTTTCATGGCCTGAAAGCCTTGGTTTGTCGACATTGACTGCTATTTCTGTGCTAGACCTCCTTCCCACCTCAGAGTGGCTGGTTTCCCTTTGAAAATAACCGGCTTACCCTCCCCTTCACACGTATTACCCGACCCCTCCAGTTAGGTGGGTTAGTAGGCCTGTCCCCACCTCCGGCAATTAAATCACGAATCACCTCTGTCTCAGGTGACCCTAGTGTTCTTTTGTGTTTCTTGCACTCCACTTTAGGTTAAGCTCCAGCCATTCATTTTCTCTCTCCTCCCTAATTCCCAACCCCCCTTTTTTCCCCCCTCTTCTCCTAACTGCCTTCTCCATACACTCTGCCAGTCGGCTGCGTGTAGGCACTCCCTGGACTGTTCGTTTGATAACCTAGACTATCCCTTAAAGTGTACTCACATAATGTTAAGGGACTAAATATCCACAAAAACGTAGCAGTGTCCTTGCAGATGTGCACCCACTTGAAGCCCAAGTCCTTTTTCTCCAGGAAACGCATTTTAAATCAGGGTCAGTCCCGAGCCTCTATAACTGTCACTTTTCTATAGCTCACCCTGCTACTTGCTCCGACTCCAAGTCTAAGGATGTCTCCATCTTGCTTTCTAAAGACTTCCCCTTCAACATTACAGACCACCTAACTGATCCAGAGGGACGATCCATATTCCTGAGGGGCTCGTTGCGCAACCGACCAATAAATTAGCCAACATGTATTGCCTTAACATTAAACAAGTAGCCTTTCTACGGAAGATCATTGCGAAACTCACATCGTTCCAATCGGGTCTCCTACTATTAGGAGGAGACCTTAATGCCCCTCTAGATCCTTTAGTAGATACTTCTACGGGCACCTCCTCCCTAACCTACTCAGCCTTATGCCAAATAAAGCTTCAATTGGCCTCTCTCACCTTGCATGACACCTGGAGGACCCTGTATCCCCGAGACCGGCACCACACGTTTTTCTTTTCTCCAAACAATAGGTACTCTAGATTGGATAACCTATTTATATCCCCACCGGACTTGCCCTACCTCTGCAGCGCCTCTATAGAGAAAAAGGGGGGAGGGGGAAGGGAACTTGGTGGGACTTTATATGAAACATATGAATATGTCTCCATCCCTAAATCAGTTGCAAAAAAGAAATGTGGTGGGACTTTATATGAGGTATGTGCAGCAACGAAAACACAGTGATTGTAAAAAACACAGTGTTTATTACATAACATGTAAGAAACTTCTTATTCATAGGTTTGTGTCCAAAATGACAACATGTAACAAAACATAATAATGTATAGAGAACTGCAACAGCAATAAATAGTACATTGTATAATATATGACTGCTGCATCAAGATAATACATTGTAGGGTATATATAAAATAGCCATCCCAGATGACACAGGCCACCTCAGAAACAGTATAAAGATAAAATCTGCATAGATAAAACTGGTTGAACCATCCAATGAAAAATGTTTTTTACAATGACTGCATTTTCGTTGCCGCACATACCTCATATAAAGTACCACCACGTTTCTTTTTTGCCTCTATAGAGAACATGGTACTGTCGGACCATCACCCTATCACAGCCACCCTGGAATTCCCGGAAACAGTCGCTTCCACCAAGCTTTGGAGATTGGATGCATCTCTTCTGGTAGATCCTGTTGATCTTGCTACTTTAAAACAAGAGGTCAGGGATTTCTTCCACCGTAATGACACACCTGATGACACAGTGGGAGGCACACAAGTGTGTCATTAGAGGCCACCTACTTGCATCTCAGCGCAGAAAGAGAAAGAACATCAGGCACTGGTCTCGACACTATCTTCCAAGATACACAAGCTGGAAGCCCAGTATAAATGTAGCTTGGCTGCTAGTGTGTCACAGGAATTGGTGGAAATGCATTTGCTCCTATCGGAAGAACTATTCAAAAAGGCACACCGTGGGAATGTCCTGTCGCACAGACTGTTTATGAACAGGGGAAAAAGCCGGGCAGACTCTTGGCCAGGGCAACTCAGCAACGTATATTAACCTCCACGATCCACCATATCATAGACCCCCAGGGCAAGACTGTGCCATCTTCCATGAGTCCTGACCTAATCCTTGAGTACTTGAGTCATTACAGTCCTGCGGCCCTATCAGTGGCAGATTCCCAGGCCTTAGAGTCTCCTCTGTCATTGGAGGACTTTATGGCGGCTCTTAAAACCTTGAAACCGGGCAAGAGCCCTGGCCCTGACGGCTTTATGGCCCTCTATTATAAGACCTTCCCGGATCTCCTAGCCCCAAATTTCCTTAGCGCATTCAATTCACTTTCCAATGTCTCCTGGAAGCTTACATTTCAGTAATCCCCAAGGAAGGGAAAGATCCCACTAACGTAGCTAGCTATCGTCTGATCTCACTCCTGAACATAGACATTAAGATCTTTGCCAAACCATGGCATCGTGCTTGGCCGACCATGTGCCCACCTGGGTTGGCTTTGACCAATTGGGGTTTGTCCCTGGAAGAGAGGCCAGGGACAACACGATCAAAGCGTTGAACCTACATCATTGGCTTACTTCCACTCAACAAGAGGGCTTTTTTCTGGCAATGGATATGGAGAGGGCATTCGATAGAGTGGCCTGGGACTATATGGAAGCAGTCCTGTGCTCAATTGGGCTCAGGCTTTGCATGCAAGCTTTCGTCTTGTCACTGTACGCTAACCTTAGAGTAAAAGTCAAGGTCAATGGCCACCTGTTGGACGCCTACTCCATCCACGATGGAAGCAGACAGGGATGCTCACTCTCTTGCTTGTTATATATCTTTATGCTAGAACCCCTTCTCCGCTGCATCAGGGCCAACCCGGGCATCAAGGGCATACAGGTACATAAGCGTGAATTCAAGATCGCAGCCTTTGGGGGACGATGTGCTCTTTTTCCTCTCCTCTCCGCTAACGTCTATGTTAGCTCTTGAGTACTTTCAGATGCTACCAAATTTAAAAGTTAACTATTCTAAATCGTTCGCACTAAATGTGTCCTTACCTGCAGATCTGGCTAACCAATGTCAGCATAACTTTCCTTTTCGGTGGAAAACGGATGCCATTACCTACCTGAGTATCCAACTCCCCGTTGATCTTTCGGAGCTATACAGTAGAAACTTCCAGGCCGAACTACAAATGATGTGGCAGGCTCTCCAGAAATGAGGCAAGTCCACCATCTCCTGGTTTGGGTGATCATCCATCCTGAAGATGACTATCCTCCCTTGTCTGCTATACAAAGGCCAAACGCTACCAATATGATTGCCACCCTCCTTCTGTATAAGTGCATATGTAGGGCCTTCCTGTGGCACAACAGACCTGCATGGATAAGTTGGGCGAAGCTTGTGCTACCTAAGGCTTGAGGAGGAATTGGTCTTTCCCAATATACAACGGTACTATTGGGCGGTCCACCTGACATGAATTGGGGACTAGAAGGTGCACACCCAATGTAAAAGCTGGGTGGCTTTAGAAAATTTGATGGCAAACATTGATTTATACTTTGTACATTGGTTTTCCAGGGAACACATCCCTCTATCTGTCATGGCACATTCTCTTATCGGCCCCACACTCCACGCATTCAGCAGAACCTGCACTACATAAGCAGTCTCCGCCGAATGGTGCCCCATCACTCCAGTCAGAGACAACCCAGATTTTCCCCTGGGTGTACTAGGAGCTTTTGTGAAGACAGAATGCCCTACACCGAGATGCTGGCTAAACATTTCTTCCGCAGAGGCCGTTTTATGCGGCAAACAGAACTTGCGGAAAATTCCAACCCGGGCACGTTCCTATTTTGGTCCTATCTTCAAGTTAAACATTTTTTAGATGACCCAGCACGTACAACTCTGGAGTCGCTTTGCTCTCGCTCAACCCCTCAGAACCATGTGTTTTCAACACCATATGCTTCACTGTTCGGGGCAACTTTAAAAATTCTACACTTAGACAAAGCCTATTGGAACTCAGCACTGGAAACAGAGAAAGATGAGGAAGGCTGGGAGCATATCAACCTCTATATCCACAAAGGATCCTTGAATATTTCCATACAGGAAAATGGAAATAAATTGAAAATGCACTGGTATAGAACTCCAGACCTGATTCATAAATTCTCACCCTCAGTTTCAGATCAATGTTGGAGAGAGAAGGGCTTGTTCCTTCACATTTGGTGGGACTGTTCGTCCCTCCAGCTCTTCTGGCACAAGGTGCATGATGTGATATCAAAGGTGTCCTCTCCCCCTTTAGAGTACTCCCCAACACAGTATCTTTTACACCTATCTACAATTCCTAAAAAGCGGTACTTCAAGTCGGTCACGATGCACATAATTAATGCTGCTAGCAGGGGCGGACTGACAACTCATGTGGCCCCCAGGCAATAGGAGATTATGGGACCCCCAGGCTTACAGATGGCAGCCACGCGGCAGCCATCTTTTTGATGCAACATGAATGTGGGCATAAACATTTGGAGGGGCACCAAGCTCGGTGACATGCAGACATACACACAAAAACACAGTATACACACAGACGCATGCACAGTATACCAGTATACATATGCATATACTCACGCACACCCACAGAGGCGTCACTAGGGTTGGTGTCACCTGGTGTGGTATAACATGGTATCACCCCCCCACCCCCTGTTGCACTGGTATAGAACTCCAGACCTGATTCATAAATTCTCACCCTCAGTTTCAGATCAATGTTGGAGATGTGGCAGAGAGAAGGGCTTGTTCCTTCACATTTGGTGGGACTGTGAGTCCCTCCAGCCCTTCTGGCACAAGGTGCATGATGTGATATCAAAGGTGTCCTCTCTCCCTTTAGAGTACTCCCCAGCACAGTATATTTTACACCTATCTACAATTCCTAAAAAGCGGTACTTCAAGTCGGTTGCGATGCTCATGATTAATGCTGCTAACAGCGGCGGACTGACAACTCATGTGGCCCCCAGGCAATAGGAGATTATGGGACCCCCAGGCTTACAGATGGCAGCCACGCGCAACATGAATGTGGGCATACCCATTTGGAGGGTCACCAAGCTCGGCGACCTGCAGACATACACACAAAAACACAGTATACACACAGATGCATGCACAGTATACCAGTACACATACGCATATACACACACACACACACACACACACACACAGAGGCGTCACTAGGTTTGGTGTCACCTGGTGCGGTATAACATGGTATCACCTCCCCCCCCACCCCCTGTCTAGCCTGCCCAGTGCCTGCTAGTTTTGGATGCACGGTCAAGAGGCGCACACCGTAACCGGCCCCTGTAAATTATTTGGTCGGTGCAAGTGCAAAGATCTGTGAGCTGTCACAGATAGGGGTGACACCATTGCAGTTGGTTGGATATTACTTCCTACCTGATGGTGCCACCCGAGCCAAAAGTACAAATAATGACAACTACTGCTTTTGATGTAATACTTACCTGCTCTGTGTAATGATTTTTGTACAGAGCAGCCCGGATCTTCCTCTACTCGGGTCCCCCACTGGCGCTTCTTGCTTCTCCCCCCTGAGTAGTGCTCACTCCTGAGCTGCTATCTATGTGTCCGTAAGACACACAGAGCCATGCCTTGGCCCCACCCCCACTCCCTCCTCACTGACTGTGATTGACAGCAGTGGGAGCCAATGGTTCACGTTGCTGTGTCTCAGCCAATGAGGAGAGGCCCGGAAGAGCCACTGCTCCTGTGCACAGCACTGGATTGCTGAATTAGTGGCACTAGTGTCAGTGTTTATAAACCCCTTAATGCTGCAGCATAAAGGGGTTAATTAACACTGATAGTACCACTAATGGAGCACAAATGGGTTAATAATTGCCACTGGTCACTAATGCATCAGTGAGTACATTAACCCCCTCCATGCTGCATATTACAAATTGTTACATTGTAAATTAATTAACCCCCCCCCAGCATTAACCACTTCACACAGTTAAGACAAGGTGACAACACTATGTTCACTTACTTGCACATAGGTTCTGGCTGCTGTAGCACTCGCACCACTTCACTTACATCCCTGCAAGTAACAACAGTGTGTAGCGGCGCACCCACTGTACACACACACACACACAGTATATACACAGACGCATGCACAGTATACAGTATCTCACAAAAGTGATTACACCCCTCACATTTTTGTAAATATTTTATTATATAATTTCATGTGACAGCACTGAAGAAATTACACTTTGCTGTAAAGTAGTGAGTGTACAGCTTGTATAACAGTGTAAATTTGCTAACCCCTCAAAATAACTCAACACACAGTCATTAATGCATAAATTGCTGGCAACATAAGTGAATGCACCCCTAAGTGAAAATGTCCAAGTTGGGCCCCATTTGCCATTTTCCCTCCTCGGTGTCATGTGAATCGTTAGTGTTACAAGGTCTCAGGCGTCAATGGGGAGCAGGTGTGTTAAATTTGGTGTTATTGCTCTCACTCTCTCATACTGGTCACTGGAAGTTCAACATGGCAGCTCATAGCAAAGAACTCTCTGAGGATCTGAAAAAAAAAATTGTTACTCTACATAAAGATGATCTAGGCTATAAGAAGATTGCCAAGACCCTTAAACTAAGCTGCAGTACAGTGACCAAGACCATACAGCAGTTTAACAGGACAGGTTCCACTCAGAACAAGCTTCAACATGGTCGACCAAAAATGTTGAGTGTACATGCTCAGCATCATATCCAGAGGTTGTCTTTGGGAAATAGACGTATGAGTGCTGCCAGCATTGCTGCAGAGGTTGAAGAGGTGGGGGGTCAGCCTGTCAGTGCTCAGACCATATGTCACACACTGCAACAAATTGGTCTGCATGGTTGTCATGCCAAAAGGAAGGCTCTTCTAAAGATGGTGCACAAGAAAGCCTGCAAACAGTTCGTTGAAGACAAGCAGATTAAGGACATGGATGATGAGACCAAGATTAAGTTATTTGGTTTAGATGGTGTCAAGCGTACGTGGACAAGGTGAGGAGTACAAAGACAAGTGTGTCTTGCCTACAGTCAAGCATGGTGGTGGGAGTGTCATGGTCTAGAGATGCATGAGTGCTGCCGGCACTGGGGAGCTACAGTTCATTAAGGGAACCATGAATGCCAACATGTACTGTAACATACTGAAGCAGATCATGATCCACTTCTTTCAGAGACTGAGCCACAGGCCAGTATTCCAACATGATAGCGACCCCAAACACACCTCCAGGATGACCACTGCCTTGCTAAAGAAGCTGAGGGTAAAGGTGATAAACTGGCCAAGCATGTCTCCAGACCTAAACCCTATTGAGCATCTGTGGGGCATCCTCAAACAGGAGGTGGAGGAGCGCAGGGTCTCTAACATCCACCGGCTCCATCATGGAGGAGTGGAAGGGGACTCCAGCAGCAACCTGTGAAGCTCTGGTGAACTCCATGCCCAAGAAGGTTAGGCAGTGCTGGAAAATAGTGGTTTCCACACAAAATATTGACACTTTGGGCCCAATTTGGACATTTTCACTTAGGGGTGTACTCACATTTGTTGCCAGTGGTTTAGGCATTAATGCCTGTGTGTTGAGTTATTTTGAGGGGACAGCAAATTTGCACTGTTATACAAGCTGTACACTCACTACTTTACATTGTAGCAAAGTGTCATTTCTTCAGTATTGTCACATGAAAATATATAATAAAATATTTACAAAAATGTGAGGTGTGTACTCACTTTTGTGAGATACTGTATATAACAGTATATGAAGGAAGGAAGCCATTTTTTCAGACAGCAAGGAAGAACCCACTGCCACTTAAGGCTCGAGGGTCTTTTTATATAAAAAAAAATATATGCTGTGCGAATGTGTCAAGCATTCGCACAGCTGTCACTAACAGTCCCTGTATTTTGCCTAATGTGTTTATTTCCTATGATCGTTAGCTCCTTCCAGGGGCCATAATGCTGCATTTTCCTCATTGAAGTACTTCAGAAAATGGTCACTGTCATTATGGTCACTAGATAGAGCATACGTTCATAGGAAATAAACATATTAGGCAAAATATGGGGATTATCTGTGATGTGATGGCTGTGTGGATGTTTGACACGTTTGCACATTGATTTTTTTGTTAGATAAACCCCTTGGTGTATGTAAATCTGATAGAGCATTATTGTTTATTCAAGATGAAATATTAATGGGCTATTTTTGTGGTCCCTGTCACAATTTTTTAAGATCTAATAAAGAATTCCTACAATCATATCATCATTTTACTCCCCTGCCACTAAAAACAAGTTTTTTGTTTTTTTTAATGATGTAGAAGTAAACACAAAAGATCTGAGAAGTTGGGATTGATTTACTAAAAGAGAAGAGGCTACTCTTCATGCAAAGTAAATGTTCACTTTTCAAAGTGAATGCTCTTTTGCAAAGTGAATATTAGTAAATAAGATGAAACTTTGTTCACTTTCAATATCCAATCATGTGAAAGAGAATTAAAAACAAAGCATTTTGGTTGCACATTGGGTATTTACAATGCCACCTTATTTAATAATGTTCACTTATCAATATACTTTGCAAAGTGCCATTTGCATTATGTAAACAACCTATACTCCTTCAGTAATTCAATTTTTCCATTTCAGGTTCTAAAAGTGTTGATTGCCTGGGTGCCATGTTGATCGTATAATTTCAGTGCTTCATTATTTACTGATGTGGAAAAAATATACAGACCATATATTCTTACTTAGTCGGGCCATAATGGCAGTCTTTGTACTATTTCATGTTTTCTTAAAGCTCTTGACTACATGTGCCCACTTGATTAAAAAAAAGTGTTTTGTTTCTTTAAGATAACTGTAGAAGCTGTGATAATTTATGAAGAGCACAATATCCATATTTGTTGTCCATAAGATGAAGCAAAATAAAATCATGGGCAGCACAGTGGTATAGTGGTTAGCACTTTCACCTGGCAGCAAAAGTGTCACTGATTCGAATCCTAACCACAGCACTACCTGCCTGGAGTTTGCATGTTCTCTGTTTGCCTGCGTGAGTTTCCTCTGGGTACTCCGGTTTCCTCCCACACTCCAAAGAAATGCTGGGAGGTGAATTGGATCCTGTCTAAATTGGCCCTAGTATGTGTGTGTATGAATGTGAGTTGGGACCTTAGATTGTAAGCTCCTTGAGGGCAGGGACTGATGTGAATGTACAATCTATATGTAAAGCACTGTGTAAATTAACGGCGCCATATAAGTACCTGAAATAAATAAAAATCAGAAATATTTGCCTATGCCTGGTAATGCAGAAGCAATTACGGCAAAATATATGATTAATTAGAAAAGTTAAGGATTCAGAATGTAATCATTTTCTTTCTAAGCAATATCCTCTACACAATTAATTCTAAGTTTCCCTTCAAACAATTAATTACTATTCACCAATTTATTCAGGAAAGATGGCTTACATTGCAATTTGTTCCTATCAGTACAAGAGCTGTACATGTAGAATAAGATATTGTTGTGGTAGAGTATATATTTCTAATGATATACAGTATGAAACAGAAACACCACAGAAAATGTTGAGCCACTACCCTGAAAATAAAAATTATATTTCATAGTAGTTTTACTATTTCTACTAAATTATGGAATTATTGAGAATAATGCTCTATATATTAAGTTAGAAGAGTAGTGCCTTTGGAAGAAAGGTTACAAAGATTACAACTATAACCAAAAAGTGTAGCAATTTTGGTGAAAACTATTATTTTCACCATTGAATTGAATACAAAAAGAGGGTAGAGGATCCCCAACCTGTACCCAAGGAACAGACAAGTGGAGTTGGACTAGTGCAACACCATAAGATATTTAGGGGGTACAACATCAAGAAATTTAAAATTACATCAAAGTTTTATTTATAATGTGATAAAAAATAATAAAGACAAGATACATTGTTCACAGACATTTAAAAATCACAACAAGGTTAGTTAACCATTCTGCACTACACCACCCATGGGAAAAGGGGGGGGGGAGAGAAGAAAAGCGATGGACTCAGATGGTGTCAGAGTGTAGATAATGGGTGGCATCTACATGTTTCGCGGATAACCGCTTCATCAGGAGGAATATCTACAGTGATTGGAAGTATATAATTAGTAAACAGTATTCACATAACACTAGGATGGACATAGCCATTGCAGGTACTGCAGCATAGAGCTGCTTAACACATAAAATGCATGGGACAGGGAAATATATCAATGGCGGTTTGCTGCTTACCTACATATCCAGTACCATCAGATGCGACACAGGTGCGCTAAACGTACCTCATCCCTCATTGAAGTGGATATTCTCACTTTGAGCTGCTTACACAAATCTTGCTTTAAAAAATGAATGGCCCATTCACACCATTGCGTTGAGTTAACACACATTATGCCCTTTCTTAATTTGCATTGCGTAGGTGGTTTTTCACCAAAAAGAATATCCGTAGCAGGTCTACCTGCATATAGACCCACTCATTTCTCTATTCACTATCTTACCTACAGCTGAATGATTCAGATCATAGACTTTTCTCCCTCCCTCTTCTTTCACACATTTCTGTAGGAAGATTCAAGTAGAGAGACACAGTCTGAAAGAATATATGTTCTATGGTGATTCTTCTCAAGAAAACACATAGATGTTGATTTAATAAAACTGGAGAGTACAAAATCTGGTGCAGTTGTGCATGGTAGCCAATTAGCTTCTAACTTCAGCTTGTTCAATTAAAGACCCTCTGTTCTATCAAGCCATCCTACATAGCGCACATGTTTGTATATAACAATGCCTCTAAATAACTTATCTCAGATCTTTTCTGGCTGGTCACGTGACCTCCAGCCACTCTCCTCCCACGATCTAAGAGCTACAGTGGGAGGGGCCAAGATCCCCTCTGACATCAGCTGGGGAGGTCATGTGATCACTGTGCTGTACGCTCAGCCCCTCCCACTGTAGCCCTTACATCGGAGGAGGAGAGTGGCCAGAGGTCACCTGACCAGAAAAGATCTAAGATAAGGTATTTAGAGGCATAGTTTTATACAAACATGTACACTGTGTAGGAGGGCTTGATAGAACAGAGGGGCTGGCAGTAATCTTTGTTTACTTTACTGCCAGCTCCTAATAGCGGTAGGAGGAGAGGGGCGGCTCTCACGCACAGGAGTTGACAGGCAGGGAGGGAGGGGAAGAGAGGAGAGCAGCAGGATGATGGAGGTACATAACCTGACCACAGTAATCATGGATCAACAGCCATGATTACCATGGTCAGCATACTAAGAGCCCTTTCACACATGGGGCACGGCCGTCTTAGCGGTAAAGCGCTGCTTGATTTAGTGGCGCTTTACTGCTGTTTAAGCTGCACTTTTCCGCCACTAGTGGGGTGCTTTTAACCCCCAAGAAAGAGTTAAGAAGGGCTTAAAAGCACCCGTGTTGTGGCGTATCCGAAGTGCTTATTCATTCCAATGGGCAGGGGCAGTATGGGAGTGCTGTATAATGAGCTCCCGAACCGCCTGAAAGGTGCTGCTTGCAGGACTTTTTTTCCCGTCCCACAAGCGCACCACCCCATTGTCAAAGCACTCAGGCTTTCACACGGGGCCAGCATGAGAGGCAGTTTTCAGGCACTTTACAGGCGCTATTTCTAATGCTAACACACCTGAAAACTGCCTCAGTGTGAAAGGGGTCTAAGGGGAACACAGGAACAGGCGAGATCAACCAGTTTTTTTACAGCATAGAGAGGGACAGATTAGACAAGCCCAAGCACAGTTGTTTAACCTTCTATAAGACCCCTTTCACACTGGGGCGGTTTTCAGGCACTTTAGTGCCTCTGCTAAACGCCTTGAAACCACCTTTCATTCATTCCAGTGCATCTGTCACGCACCTGATGGACGAGTCTGTCTTGTGCAGGAAGCAACCACTCTTACGACCCTGGTTTGGGAACCCCTGATAGAGCAGACAGTGGGTTCCAGAGCACAGAGGTGCACGAGGGCTGGACTGGAACACTGGTGGCAAGATAGGTCCGTCAGAGGCTCGTGCAGGTGTAGAGTAGTGAGGCAGGCTGAGGTCGGCAACTGGCTGGCAAGCGGTACAGAAGGATCAGGCAAAAGGGTCGTCAGGTGCAGGCAGGGTCGTTAACAAGGAGGCAGCGAGGTACAAAGGGATCAGGCAGAAGAATGGTCATGGGGCAAGCTGGGGGTCGGTGCAGGCGGAAGTCAATCAAAGGTCAAACAAGCCGGGTCTCAGGAACAGGTCAGGATACAGATTCAAAGGATAGGTAGCTCTCCAGATACACTCCAACGCTGTAGAACGGACAGCACTTGCTGACAGGAACAGGAAGTTTAAATAGAGCTGCTCATCCAGGACTTAGAGGAAGACACACCCACATGCAATTAACCCTTGCACAGTCTTTTTCTAACAGCGTCTTTTCACACTGGGGCGGTGCGCTTGTCGGACGGGAAAAAAAGTACTGCAAGCAGTATCTTTAGGGTGGGTTGGAATGAATGGGCAGCGCTTTCAAAGCACCGTAAAAGTGATTTGAAAGCACCGCAAAATGGGAGTTCTTAACCCCTTTATTGGGGTTAAAAGCACCCTGCTAGCGGCTGATAAGCGGTGCAAAAGCGCTACTTAAACAGCGACAAAGTGTCACTAAAACGAGTGTGTGAAAGCAACTTTAGGGAACAGGATCTCTTTTTTTTTAGGGTTACAACATCTTTAAGCTTTGACAAAAAAAAAAAAACTGGAAGCTGATTGATTTCTATGCACAGCTTCACCAGATTTTGCACTCTCCAGTTTTAGTAAACTAACCCCATAATATTAACCATGTATCACGTATACGCCCTGTATTCAATTCCTGTTTGAAAAATAAAGATAAAGGGCAGATATACCTAAAACCTTAGCAATACAGTTAGCACTATGTGCTGCTGCAACCCCTTTTGTTTTATGTGTATATTTATGTATATTCATACACTTATACTTTTTTATATATACAGCATGTATAAAGATTAGGGACTCTTAATCTCTTTATCTATCTCAAAAGTTAAACATCAGGTGTCTTCTTAGTACTTACTAAAGTACCTCGGTGACCGTAATGCAAAAATTGTATTGTAAAATTGTAAACATTTATAATTTAAAAAAACAAATAAAACACACACACACTTAATGGATGCATTCACTACACTCAAGCTGTAATGCACATTATGTATGGTGGGGCACTACAGTGCGCCAACATACTATGAGCCCATTCACACCAGTGGGCACGCATTACTGTACAAATAACATGCATGTTGAAGTTGTTACAACTGATTGATTTATCTCATACATTCATCTCTATGTGCAGCAGTGTGTTGCGATAAACGTATGCATGCATTATTTTGTCGTAATGCACACCGACGCAGCACACACACAGTACTGCAGATTGGGTCTTACCACAAGGCTTTGGTGTTAAAAGAGTTCTCTAGTCACAGCACACACTTTCATTATATAACATCAGCATTGTAAAAGCAATGCAAACATAGGTTATTTCGTACAATACAATATAAACTTACTTTGACTATTGTCCTTTCCCCTGTGAGTGCTGCCTGTCTGTTGGCCATCTCTTTCCACAACTTCCTGGATTCCCTGCATGCTTTGCAGATTCTCCTCTACCTTGGTTTACCTTTGATTTCCCATGGTACCTTGTTGCCTGCTCACAGGGCATAGTGAATATGTGTCACAAAATTAAGTCTCGGTTCACAGTAGCGCTGCTTCATAGTCCCCCAACTTTGAAGCCACGCTACACAGAGCGACTTCATTTGCGGCTTGCAAACAACTTCTATAACAGAAGTCAGTGCAAGTCGCTCTGAAGTCGCCCACAAGTAGTGCAGGAACCTTCTTCTAAGTCGGAGCGACTTGAGTCCCTAATTATTACTCACTGCTATTGAACGGTTCCATTGCACTGAATGGGGTGCGACTTGTCAGGGGACAAAGTCGCCTGACAGGTCACCCCAATTTGAACTGAGCCTCAGCCCGGGGTCACACTTGTGTGATCTCAGAGATCGCATGTGATTCGCACCTGCACCACAGGTGCCAATCACATGCGATCTCTGAGCAATGCGAGTTCAGCCATACAGTTGTATGACTGAACTCGCATTAGATTCGAACAAAAAAAGGTGCATGGACCTTTTTTTCCGCCGTGGAATCGCATCGCCCATGCAATCCGATTCTTGTGCGAGTTCACAGTTCGCACTGCGATCTGTGAAAAAAACTGGGGTGTCATTAACTTTGTATACCCACAGCGGTTAGCAGAAGGAAGTGTGAACTGCCTGCGGGAAGAATGTGATGGAGGAACCGGCTCTGTAATCGCGCCAGTTCTTATTCTTAAATTGTTTATTTGCATTTTGCATATTTTTAATTTTTTACCTTTCCCAAAAAAGGCAACATTTAACATTTAGATATTTGTTAATAACTCAATACAGTTTTATCTCTAAGATTTAGTAGGGATTTTGTAAGTTAAAGTATGAGTTTGTGTGTGATAATTATGATTTTAGTATATTTTTATCAAAATTATAGTTTTGATATACATTTGTGCAACTATTAGATACATACAGTATATGCCCAACTATTAGAAGATCAATGAAATCAGTAACACCATCTTTTTATTCTATTGATCCTGTGCTTTCAGAAAGTATATGGCAGTGTCAGGCTACCCTTTCTCAACAATAGTTTGCTTGAGGGGCTTTAAAAAGGCCAGAAAAAAATAGCAAGGTTCTAGACTTCAGTGGGATTCAGTGCTAAATTCTGGGTTCAACGACTTTCTGCTGGATTTGAAAAAAACTTTCATCCCTGTTCAGAACATTTGCCCAGAAAACAGGAATTATTCATGTATAAGGATTAACAATTGCCTCTCTTTTATTACTGAAGAGACTTGCAGCTACCATTTTTCAACATTGGCTAGATCAATGAAATAGTCAATTTTCTGCAGCTTTTTCCATCATAAAAGGGTTTCTTCCTTTTCAAGCTAAATGTTAGCAACACCTTCAACTAGGTTAGAAAGTGTGAACAGATGTGAACTACAGTGAATCAAATGTTTCCTATTTGAGACATGCAAACACAAGGTATGTTAAATGAGACTTGTGTCTTACAAAACTTTAGTTGTGTTGCCAACATTTTAAGTATGTGAAGCAATTGTATATTCTACAAATTATTAAAAGCAGAATACATCCAGCTTGCTATTGTTATGGGAATACATGGACCCTCTCTGTCATCAGTGCTAGATTAGAGATCCTAGAAGGAACTGTTTCTTAGGAGCATCCAGTCTATATCCAGAACATAATAAGAGTTTAGATTTATGAATGAGGTTCTTAGGTAGCAGCTGTCAGATGGTGGCATTGCCATTGCAGACATGTAACAAAAAAATAGATTAAAAAATCAACAGCTAGAAGAGAAGTTAATAAAACACGTGATAGCAGGAGAGTTGCTGTTCAGGCAGGATGGTACTACAGTTAAGTCGTCTTTGCGCTGTTGTGATAACACCCTAAAGTGAACACATCATTAACATTTGCCAATAGCATTAACTGATGTTCCCCAGTTCCCTTGCCTAGGCAACCTAAGTCACAAGATCTCTGACTACCAATCACTAGAGCAGAAAGTCTGTCAACCACGTAGCATCAAAATGGCATCCCCCTTAGGCTACATGTAAAGAATTGGGATGAGGTTTGGGTTTGGTGCTACCATTTGTTCCTAGTGAATCCTGTGTGTTCAAGGATTGTAGACTCAGAGAATAATGCGGGAATTCACCAGACTGTTGCCATACAGTCCTACATTATGCTATTTTGTGATTAATTACTGTGGATTGCAGTGTGGTGGGCTATATATTCATGTTAATGAGTTGATTGAATTATTTCATCACACGATCACTGACTTACTGCAGGAGGATGATCTTGGTCATGCACAAAATATTGAAGATGTGGAAGATAGCACCAGGACCAAAGAGGGAAGGAACATAAAGCAGGAGCAGCAAGCGGCAGTGATGTTTCAGCTACTGGAGCTTACAGCCAAGTGATGAGGAGGGGGTAGATGATGAGGTGGAAAATATTCTGTGGGTGCCAATGATAGGAGAGGAAGAAACATATCCTTCACAACGCAATAGATCAATCTGCTGATGACTAGGATGGATGCAGGAAAGAAAACACTGCTTGAGCTGGCGGTGCTGCCTGATGTCTTATGTATTGTGAAAGAGCAGTCACCTCTATGACCTCCTCCTCACTGGCCTTGTCATCCAACTCCCCTGAACCAGTTGTTCCCCCAAAGTGCCCCAAAGCTTATGCTACATCTCAGACTAAACGCTACCATGGTGTGTTGCAGCTCATATACCCGGGGGCATTACTGAGAAGCAACTAAAGTGATTTACAACTGGCCTGGCTGGGTACTGGAAATACAGCAGCAGAAGGAAGAGGAGAACTTCTGCCATCTAAGGGCGAGCAGGATCTATTGCCTGCTGCTTCCAACCCTGTTAGGCAAAGGCAAAAAATGAGAAGAAGGGTTGGAGTGCTGGCAGTGAGCTGGAGGAGAAGATGTGGTGGGGGGTGTAGTGATGTAGTAATGGAGTAATGGATGAATGATTGAACGAAATGTTATTATTTAGTTATTATTATGATGATTCATTTTTCCGCAGCACCCAATCGGTTCTTCCAGAGAGTAACATTTATTTGACTTCAGACAGACAGATGTCATAATACTTGCACCAGATGATCAAAATCCAACAGAGTAAATATTACATATTCAGAGTCCCATTCCAACTCTTCTTGGCTAACCCACGACGCCTTTTTACTTAGTAGTATTATTATTGATTTATTATTGTAAAGCAAGTTAGTAAGTAGGTAATGAGGTAATGATGTAGTGATGTGGGGGGTGGTGTAGAAGAGGAGGTCGAGTGACGGTCGTGAGGTTGGGAAGAAGAGTAAAAAACGGAAACGGATTGTCCCAACCTTCGTCGTCCGTTATCTAGGACGAGCGGGAATCTACCGTCTTCAAGAGGAGAAGGAAGACGACGACATAAAGGTCATGGGTCGGTCCGGTCAACATTT
>BLSH010233494.1:141295-155764 GCA_018402905.1 Glandirana rugosa | reverse complement strand
GTGTTCTTGATTTTGGTTTTATATTGAAAAGACTGCCCTCCTGAACCTTATTCACCCCCTTGATGTATTTAAAGGTTTCAATCATGTCTCCCCTCTCCCTTCTTTCCTCCAGACTGTACATATTAAGTTCCTGAAGTCGCTCTTGATATTTTTTATCCCCCAGACCTTTCACCATTTTTGTTACCCGTCTCTGAACTCGTTCTATTTTATCAATATCTTTTTGTAAGTGTGGTCTCCAGAACTGGACTCAGTATTCTAAGTGAGGTCTCACTAAAGATCTATATAGAGGAATCAGAACCTCCTTCCTCCTGCTGGTGATCCCTCTACTGATACATCCCAGAATTCTATTTGCTTTTCCCACTGCCTGGTTACACTGTTTGCTCATTTTGCAATCATCTGAAATAAGCACCCCCAAATCTTTTTCTTCTGTAGTGCTGGCTAAGAATGAGGTTCTTAGGTAGCAGCTGTCAGATGGTGGCATTGCCATTGCAGACATGTAACAAAAAATACATTCAAAATCAACAGCTAGAAGAGAAGTTAATGTGATAGCAGGAGAGTTGCTGTTCAGGCAGGATGGTACTACAGTTAAGTCGTCTTTGCGCTGTTGTGATAACACCCTAATGTGGACACATCATTAACATTTGCCAATAGCATTAACTGATGTTCCCCAGTTCTCTTGCCTAGGCAACCTAAGTCACAAGATCTCTGACTACCAATCACTAGAGCAGAAAGCCTGTCAACCACGTAGCATCAAAAAGGCATCCCTCAGGCTACATGTAAAGAATTGGGATGAGGTTTGGGTTTGGTGCTACCATTTGTTCCTAGTGAATCCTGTGTGTTCAAGGATTGTAGACTCAGAGAATAATGCGGGAATTCACCAGACTGTTGCCATACAGTCCTACATTATGCTATTTTGTGATTAATTACTGTGGATTGCAGTGTGGTGGGCTATATATTCATGTTAATGAGTTGATTGAATTATTTCATCACACGATCACTGACTTACTGCAGGAGGATGATCTTGATCATGCACAAAATATTGAAGATGTGGAAGATAGCACCAGGAGCAAAGAGGGAAGGAACGTAAAGCAGGAGCAGCAAGCGGCAGTGATGTTTCAGCTACTGGAGCTTACAGCCAAGTGATGAGGAGGGGGTAGATGATGAGGTGGAAAATATTCTGTGGGTGCCAATGATTGGAGAGGAAGAAATATATCCTTCACAACCAGAGGCGTAACTAGAACCTTCAGGGCCCGGGTGCAAGAAATTAAGAAGGGCCCCCCCTGACCTCTGGCCAGGGCCCTTCCCTCTACTTGCTGATCCTGGGGCCCTTTACTCCTATCACGGGTCCCTTTATTATGGTCCCACAGCGGGACCCTGGGAACAGCAGAAGACAAGTAAACTGGATAGGAGGGGCAGCAGGGGCAGCATATAGAGGAACCAATCTCCTGCATTAGGAGGAAAATGTAATAAATAAAACTTCTAAATGCCACCCCCGCCATCACTCCTATCCAGGTGTACAAGGGAAGCACATGGGCCCCCTGGAGCATGGGGCCCGGTTGCAATCGCAACCCCTGCAACCCCTATCGTTACGCCCCTGTTCACAACACAATAGATCAATCTGCTGATGACTAGGATGGATGCAGGAAAGAAAACACTGCTTGAGCTGGCGGTGCTGCCTGATGTCTTATGTATTGGTGAAAGAGCAGTCCCCTCTATGACCTCTTCCTTACTGGCCTTGTCCTCCAACTCCCCTGAACCAGTTGTTCCCCCAAAGTGCCCCAAAGCTTATGCAACATCTCAGACTAATGGTGTGTTGCAGCTCATATACCCGGGGGCAGGTGCCACAATGGGCCAGAGCTTCTTTCAATGCTCTGGGTCCAGATGAAGGCTGATCCAGGCTGGTCCAGGTTCAGGCTGACCCCAATTCAGCAGGGCAAGGTCATGTGTTACAAGAACACTAAACCTCTGGCTGTCTTTCAACAGGGAAACTGTACACACCTACCTTGCCTGGTACATGTCCTCCACTTGGTAGTGCAATGGTTCATTGTCCCATGTTCAAGTACCATGGCTTCCAGGAGGTCCTTTGCTAAGCAAGAAGAGTTTGTGTCTGATTTAGGCAGCCATACTTGGCAAGTGGGTAGAAATGCAGGCCAACCAAAGCTGCCTGCCAACCACCTCTTCTGTGATACTCCCACATGCTGGAACAAAATGTTGGCTATGCTGCCAAGGCTGTACTAGCAGCAATGTGCCATTGCTGAGAAACTGTGCAATTATGGGTAGCAGGGGTTCTCTTCACAGTGGTTTATCATTCAGGATGCATGCTGCATTTGCGCACCTTTTTAAGAAGCAACAAAAGTGATTAACAACTGGCCTGGCTGGGTACTGGAGATACAGCAGCAAAAGGAAGAGGAGAACTTCTGCCATCTAAGGGAGAGCAGGATCTGTTGCCTGCTGCTTCCAGCCCTGTTAGGCAAAGGCAAAAAATGAGAAGAAGGGTAGGAGTGCTAGCAGTGAGCTGGAGGAGAAAATGTGGTGGGGGGGTCTTCAAGGGCAATATTTCACCCCTCTCAAACCTTGGGAGTTGTATATCAGTGGGGTGAGATTGTTGGGGACAGTGAAGGGTCCTCTGCTGCAGACAGTTTGTGATGAACAGGGTGGTTTTTGCTCAGATGTCTGCTCAAGGACCCCAGGATTCCACCCATCAAAGAGAGGGACCACTACTGGATGAACAGTCTGTTGGATGCCTGATACAAGGGTAAAAGGGTTTATTTATTGCCACCATCCCAAAGTGACCCCAAAATGCATCAGTGAGATGGTACTGTGTAATAACCTCTTTTTTTTAATTGATTCTAAATTTACATATTTTCCCATTTTGTTACATTCAAACCAGAACATGCATTATGAACAATTCAGGTTCTATGTAACCAGTGTATCACAAAGTTCCAATCAGTGATACTGATACGTATTACATATATTTTAATCAATATAACTGCAATATTGTAAGAACCTGTATACCCTAAGAAACAAACTAGCTTTAACAGAACATGTTATTTAACCCGTTATTCATTAAAAAGTTTGTACCATGCTATAAAAACATGCTTGCCCTTATTATTTAAGAAAGTAATACCATTGCTATGGTGCCTTGGTGCCTTAACATACAAGGTTAACTTTATCAACTTTTATCATAAGGGATGGCATGTGGTTTCTTGTTTCCCCTGTTCAAGACAATAACCTGTGTAGTGCTAGAGAAGATTGTGCTAGGCCTGGGGTTGCTAACCACAGATTACACATATTCTCAAATTTATTGGGACAGTTTTTATGCTGAAATACCATTTTGTCTGTGTAATAACGACTTTAACACATTGCCTGATGGTATCAGGATTCCCTCTGGCATCAATGTGTTTTTTTTTTATAATATCCTGAGACCAGGCCTGGCTGCAGGCTTCATTCTCAGGCAGTGTCTGAACCACATGATTACTGACTACACTGGATCCAAGGCTTATGCATACACTGTCAGAAGAAGACCCCAGGGACTATTGGTCCTGTCTAAAAGGGTCTTCAACACAGCAGAACATTGTTATGGAAAAGCAAATCCGTCTGTCCCCTGAAAGTGTGGGCTGACTTACATACATTAAAATGGATTACTAATTGCTACAAAACCACTGCTGTTAATGCTACAGGCTAAATTTCTAAATATCATCTAGCCCCCACAAAAATATTTATACCTGCCACCATTACCAGCTCCTGCTGTCTCTCCTGCCCTATTCTGTTGCTAGTGTACAGTAAAGATGGCAAACAATCTTTCTACAGCTGGAACTCAATTGGCAAATTTCTAATGTGCTGTGGGACAAATTCTGAATTGCACTTCAAAGTTTGTGACCTATTTCAGCGCTTGGGCACTGTAAGGCCTAATTTACATGGGCAGCCAGAGCAAGGTAAATTTTTCTAGGTCGAGGCATAGTTTTCAACGAAATGCCTGCCAGCCGCTGCTCTACTACAATCTGAAAAGTGATCCACAGCAAATCACTTTTGCAGACAGTGCTACCTATGTAAAAGAACCCTAAAGGTGCCACACATTTTTCCACAGCTGGACCATAGCTGTCAAATTTCTGCTTTGTGACTCAAAGTTTGCAGTCTATTCTGGCACTTTGGCACTCAAAAATATTTGTGGCTATTGTCTCTCAAAAAGTACACTCAATAAAACCTTCCCTACCCTATCATTTTATATTGCGGTCTAACCAAGCATAAATACATACTGTCCACCAACTGAACAATATTTGTGGCTATTATCTCTCAAATAATACACTCTAATTCTTATTTCAAGATAAAATCTGCCTTGTCTCTTCCTCTTGCTTTATGACTTTACCAAGCTGCATACATGCTGTCCAGACACTGTACAATATTTGTGGCTATTTTCTCTCAAATAGTACACTATAATGATTATTTCAAGAAAAAAAACAGCGTCCTCTCTCCCTCATATATTGTGGCCGAGCCAAACTTCTTACCTATCACCCAGCCACTGAACAATATTTGTGGCTATTGTCGCTCAGATAATACACTAAGGTTAACAAGTTATTGGTAAACACATACCTGAAATGTACACATACTGTGAATTTTTGGGGGAAAATTGGTGAAATAGGAATGGAAGGGGCTTAGGGAATGTGGGGCAGTGGTTTTCATGTGTTTATGTGCACTCTACTTTTGACATTTTATTCAATTTGTATGACAATGCAGTATGGAACTGCAGAAAAGGCATTCAACAAATATACAGGGTGGGCCATTTATATGGATACACCTTAATAAAATGGGAATGGTTGGTGATATTAACTTCCTGTTTGTGGCACATTAGTATATGTGAGGGGGGAAACTTTTCAAGATGGGTGGTGACTATGGCGACCATTTTGAAGTCGGCCATTTTGAATCCAACTTTTGTTTTTTCAATAGGAAGAGGGTCATGTGACACATCAAACTTATTGGGAATTTCACAAGAAAAACAATGGTGTGCTTGGTTTTAACGTAACTTTATTCTTTCATGAGTTATTTACAAGTTTCTGACCACTTATAAAATGTGTTCAATGTGCTGCCCATTGTGTTGGCTTGTCAATGCAACCCTCTTCTCCCACTCTTCACACACTGATCGCAACACCGCAGGAGAAATGCTAGCACAGGCTTCCAGTATCCGTAGTTTCAGGTGCTGCACATCTCGTATCTTCACAGCATAGACAATTGCCTTCAGATGACCCCAAAGATAAAAGTCTAAGGGGGTCAGACCAGGAGACCTTGGGGGCCATTCAACTGGCCCACGATGACCAATCCACTTTCCAGGAAACTGTTCATCTAGGAATGCTCGGACCTGACACCCATAATGTGGTGGTGCACCATCTTGCTCGAAAAACACAGGGAACGTGCCAGCTTCACTGCATAAAGAGGGAAACACATCATCATGTAGCAATTTCGCATATCCAGTTGAATGGCCCCCAAGGTCTCCCGATCTGACCCCCTTAGACTTTTATCTTTGGGGTCATCTGAAGGCAATTGTCTATGCTTTGAAGATACGAGATGTGCAGCACCTGAAACTACGGATACTGGAAGCCTGTGCTAGCACTTCTCCTGCGGTGCTGCGATCAGTGTGTGAAGAGTGGGAGAAGAGGGTTGCATTGACAATCCAACACAATGGGCAGCACATTGAACACATTTTATAAGTGGTCAGAAACTTGTAAATAACTCATGAAAGAATAAAGTTACGTTAAAACCAAGCACACCATTGTTTTTCTTGTGAAATTCCCAATAAGTTTGATGTGTCACATGACCCTCTTCCTATTGAAAAAACAAAAGTTGGATTCAAAATGGCCGACTTCAAAATGGCCACCATGGTCACCACCCATCTTGAAAAGTTTCCCCCCTCACATATACTAATGTGCCACAAACAGGAAGTTAATATCACCAACCATTCCCATTTTATTAAGGTGTATCCATATAAATGGGCCACCCTGTACATCTAAAATTCAGGCTTTATATTAAAACATTTCCAGAAAACTCACAGTTATAAAGTCTCATTCCCAACACTAGGGTGACTGAGCTCCTTCATGTTCCTATCGACTCTGGCCCCCGGACTACGAATACGATACTAGCGTGCGTTATGACATCAGCAAACTTGCTCTGCCCACCGGTGTTAGATGCACTACTGGGTGTGATATACACTGAATGAATACACCTTACACAGCACAGAACTGAACTGTTTCTGGGACTGTTTTTCTAATAAATTTATATTACATATTTTTTCACAATTAAGATTTTTTTTTTGCATTTCTGCACATTATATTAATTGCACAATATTGCACGCTGGCACTTTTTTGGATACAAACTGTTTAGATGCACGGTAACACTTTTTTTGATTTTTTACTTTGTTACTTTACCTCTTCTCTGGCATATGCGTTTTTGTATGATATGTGATGTATCAATTTGTTTAGCACTAGAACTAGTTCACAGCTTAATAGATGAATTTAGACCAGCTCTAACCATTTTATCTTGCACTTTAAATTGACTTATCTAAGTTGGGTGGGCAGCGGTCTAACATTAGTGGCATCCCCTTTTTCTCTGTGGTGCTGTTTTCCTATTTTTCTGCATCTTGTAGAAATCAGAGATGGTGTCTCCAAGGTCTCGCTAATCTGTTGCCAGATATTGTATCCAAGCTGTTCTGGCTGCCGGAATTACTTTTCAAGTGGTTAGGAAGCTCAATGCCCTCAATGTCTAATTTGTTTTAGAAAGAGCAATGTCTGGAGTTCCAGGTATGTTCACCCCCTTCACCAAGCAGATTCCATTAAAAAGTCTGGCCCAAAATCTACCAGAGATGGTGTCTCCAAGGTCTCGCTAATCTGTTGCCATATATTGTATCCAAGCTGTTCTGGCTGCCAGAATTACATTTCAAGTGGCTAGAAAGCTCAATATCCTCAATGTCTAATTTGTTTTAGAAAGAGCAACATCTGGAGTTCCAGGTATGTTCACCCCCTTCACCAAGCAGATTAGATTAAAAAGTCTGAACCAAAATCCACCTTAGGCTCTGCCACCAAATATGAATTATTGCCTGCCCGACCACATTTTCGTAAACAATACAAAGACCTTTGTGGGCATATTTTAATAACCCTAATGGGGACCGTATGCTCTCTAAGTGTTATAATTATATTCAACCAGGGTCATATTAATGGATATTTTAGATAATCTACCTCTGTTTAAATCTAATTTAATACACTTGGATCCAGGGACATTGTCAATGAAAGCATGCTTTTCAGGTTCTCTGTGTTACAATCATGTAAAATAAATGTACTGTAATGCTGTGTGTATAATTACTTCCAAGATCCATCTACATCTGCTAAATCATTTAATCTATACAGTTCTACAAGGGCTTGTGTTCATATGTGGAAGTGCAAAATGCTCAGAACAGATGGAAGCCAAATGATAATTGTAGTAAATCTCAGATATCATTCCAGAATATTCAGCAGTGATTTGACTCTATGGTAGCATGACTTCCCTGATGCATTAATAATAACATTTATTTGCACTTATTGTCGAAGTAATTTACAGAGTCAGATGAATAATGCAACTTGAAGGAAAATAGGTCCAAAACTAAAACTGTATTTTGAATAAAGAATGAAATATTAATACTTTGGCTTTGCAATATTGCCAAGGCTGTATTAGTATAAACTTCAGTAGTAATACATTTAAAGAAAAATTAAAATGGTTTTGGTCTCAATTTGTGTTTTTTTGTTTTTTTTAAAGTTCACACTTAACAAATGTTTTATATTTATTTTTACTATTCATATAATATTTTATTTTGTAAACTTTTAATACAGTGTGCACCTATGAATCTGGTATCAAAAAGCATTATGGGATTTATAAAGAATGAACACAGCTACCGATATTTCCTTTCAGACTGTCTCATTCTGATTGGATCGCTTTCAAAATGAACAGGGTGGACAGAAAGGAGGAGAAAGGAAGGGAAAGATTTCTTGCCTGATTTTTCAGCTGTTTAGGCATATAGTTACAGTAAATCTCGAGCTATCAAGTAAGCAACAGGCTTTTCAATTAATGCAGTTAAGAGTTGCCATGTGAAACATTTTTTTTTCTGCAAAAATTTAAGGAAAAGTATTTACAATAATATGTTTGTTTAAAAGCTAAAAAAAATTCTGCTTTTGGACAGAAGTTATTTTTTCTCAAACAGTTCTCTATGCAAGTGTTTTAACCATGGTCAATGTGATTTAAATGTCTTGTTTTATTTAATTAGCATATAACATTTTTTCTTGCACTTTTTTTTTTTTTTACAAAAGTAATAAGAATTATTAATTTAATTAGAGGAATATCCAGATTAAATGAAAGCTTAGCATCCTTTACAGTGCGTTCTCCACCACCCTTAGCTTTATTGTTTTTGTGCATAATATTCAGACGACGTGAGGGTTTTGGGTCAGGTTAAAAGGTTGAACAGCCCTTTAGAGGAAGTAAATGCAAATGTAGATAGCGAAAAGCCCTAGGATGTTGATACATCTCAGCATAGGTGCGCACACAGCCTGTGACGGGTGGCACCTGGGCACATCCCCCCAGGGGCAATGCTGAAGGAGGGCACGCTTAAGGCTTCAGGGTTTGGGTTTTTCCTGTGCCTTACTTAGGCATAGCAATTGTCCTGATGCTGCCAACGAAGCTGCAAGCATCTTGTCCCTGCCGACAGGGTTTAGGAGCACTACCTTTAGCTTTGCAGAGGCCCGGGCACATATTATGTGAGAGCAGCAGGTACATTAATGCAACTGGCATGTTGTAACAGAGGGGCATGGGCTCCCCTTGAAAATTTTGTCATGTTGCAACCAAAGATGTAAATGTATTTTATTGGGATTGTATGTGATAGATCAACACAACGTGGCACATAATTGTGAAGTGGAAGGAAAATGATAAATCGTTTTCCAATTTTTTTATAAATAAATATGTGAAAAGGGTGGCGTGCATTTGTATTCAGCCCCCTTTACGCTGATACCCCTAACTAAAATCTAGTGGAACCAATTGCCTTAAGAAGCTCACCTGATTAGTAAATATAGTCTACCTCTGTGTAAATTAATCTCAGTATAAATACAGCTGTTCTGTGAAGCTCTCAGTGGTTTGCTCGAGAACCTTAGTGAAAAAGCAGCATCATGAAGGCCAAGGAACACACCAGACAGGTCATAAATAATGTTGTGGAGAAGTTTAAAGCAGGATTAGGTTATAAAGAAACATCCCAAGCTTTGAACATCTCATGGAGCACTGTCCAATACATTATCCGAAAATAGAGTATGGCACAACTGCAAACCTACCAAGACATGGCCGTCCACCTAACCTGACAGGCCGGACAAGGAGAAAATCAGAGAATCAGAGAAGCAGCCAAGATAACACTGGAGGAGCTGCAGAGATGCACAGCTCATGTAGGAGAATCTGCCCCCAGGACAACTATTAGTCGTGCACTCCTCAAATCTGGCCTTTATGGAAGAGTGGCAAGAAGAAAGCCATTGTTGAAGGAAAGCCATAAGAAGTCCCATTTACAGTTTGTGAGAAGCCATATGGGGGACACAGCAAACATGTGGAAGTAGGTTTTTGGCCTAAAAGCAAAACGCTATGTGTGGCGGAAAACTAACACGGAACATCATACTGAACACACCATCCCCACCGTGAAACATGGCGGTGGCAGCATCATGTTGTGGGGATACTTTTCTTCAGCAGGGTCAGGGAAGTTGGTCAGAGTTGAAAGGAAGGTGGATGGAGCCAAATACAGGGCAATCTTAGAAGAAAACATATTAGAGTCTGCAAAAGACTTGAGAATGGAGTGGAGGTTCACCTTCCAGCAGGACAATGACCCTAAATATACAGCCAGAGCTACAATGGAATGGTTTAGATCACAGCATATTCATGTGTTAGAATGGCCCAGTCCAGACCTAAATCCAATTGAGAATCTATGGCAAGACTTGATAATTGCTGTTTTATAGACGCTTTCCATCCACTCTGACAGAGCTTGAGCTATTTTGCAAAGAAGAATGGGCAAAAATGTCACTCTCTAGATGTGCAAAGCTGGTAGAGACATCCCCAAAAAGACTTGCAGCTGTAATTGCAGCGAAAGGTGGTTCTACAAAGTATTGACTCAGGGGGGCTGAATACAAATACACTTTTCACATATTTATGTAGCGCCCCATAGAGTAGGTGCGTTTTTCTAGCAGGGTCTGCTAAGTGAGGTAAAATTTAGTTACGCCAGAGTTTAAGGGCAGGCCTGAATGTTTTGATCTGGGCCGGTCCAGCACCTCTCACTTCTTTCTAGAAACCATAGAAGGTTTCTGGTCAGAGAGCTGGGAGAAAGGTGGAGCCATCTAGAGTGTTCTAGGGAGCCCTGACCAATCCCCAAGCGGGATTGGCAGGGGGCAGGCCTCCCTAAATACTCTGAGTCAGCCCAATCTGGGAGGAGAAGGGTCGGGTGGAAGTCTGGAGATGTAGCAGAGGCATTGTGGAGGCCCCTACCCGGGAGGTCGCCCCAGTCTGGGGAGGGTGACCTTAGGGCCTGGAGGTTCAAGTGCAGCCAGGAGTGGTGGTGATTCCTGGAGTCGCACAGGGAACAAGAGAACAGAGGAGGTGCTACACAGTGATAGACTTTGAAGTGGTCCACCGGTTCGGTGAGTGACGGTCCCTGGGAGCTGGAGGAGAAAGTGCTGGAGCTGGCTGGGAGAGGAATAGTGGACAGTCTGTGGAAGCCTTGGGAGCCAGTTCAGGGAAAGGAGAGTCACTGAGGAAAAGCAGGTTGGTGGGACCTGGAAGAGGGACGAGCTGGGAGTTGTAGTCCATCAAAGGCCCGGCTAGCACTCAAGTATAAGAATAAAATATTTACAAAAATGCAAGTGATGTACTCACTTTTGTGAGATACTGTATATATATACACACAGACACGTGTGTGAGTTTTGGGGTGCACACTCTAATGCCTCTTGGGGCGCACACCTATGCCTCTCAGGAAATACTGTTAGTGGGACTGGATTCCCCCCCCTCCAAAAAACATACCATAACTAGTCTATAAATGATGACAAACCACCAAATGAGCATGGAAAGAAGACCATACCTTTTTGATGCAGCTCAGAATGAGGTCAACCTGTGCACCTATGAAGGAACTCAAAAGCATCTCAAACTAATTTCAACACAGGCAGAATGCACCTGAAAGCATGCTACATTTACCCATTGAAACAAAAACTCAGATTAATCATCATACATGTTTTTCCTAGCAGCCTGTTTGTTGCAAAATGTAAATAAGAATAGACTGCGAGCAATAGCTTAAAGGGGCTGTAAACCTCGGAAATGAAAAACAAAGCATATCCTATAGTATGTACTAGCCTCAATCCAAAGCACCTACTGTTGTTCCTATCCATTCTTTCCTCCATCTGCTATCTGCATGAGTCAACTCTGACACCACAGTATCCCAGGGATGGCCCCACCCCTCCCCTCCCCCCAGCACACAGAAGGTGATTGACAGCTATTCCTTCCACTCAGATTACACTTAGTTCCCTTCTCTATGCTGTGCAGTGTGTGCTGCCAGATCCCAGCCCCCTGCATTTTGGAGCTCAGAAATGCTGTGTAAAATGTGTGCTTTGATAGGCTGAAGAGAAGAGGGGGCTGCAGATAAACAGGTAACATTTATGTAGAAGGATTTGTTGCATTTCTGTGTAACACCTGAGGATAGCCACCTCAATGGGTATGTTTAAGGGTATACAATCATTTAATGTCTGCTTTGTATTCAGGTCTACTATTCAAATGTACAGATCACCAAACAATAGAAGGTAATTGCAAGTTGCCTGAGTTGTAGAGAGTCTTTTAATTGTACACAACATCCCTTGTATTCCTGCCACTTCTAGGTACACATATCTCAAGTGGGTCAGAAAAATGTTGTAAAATAAAAAGTAACAATACTTTATACATTTGGGAGATTGGTGCTGTCCCAAGCTAGATAGAAGACTCCCAGTTAAGTTGTTTCTATCATGATCTATAAAGATGTGCAATTAGAGAGGAGTGAACTCAAAATATGCTTCCCTGTACAGTACAAAACGATGGACTTAACAACGGTATCATGAACTGACTGGGCAGGGAGACAAGCGATAAAGAATAAGATAAAATAACATTACTTATAGATTTTTTTCAGCACATTAGCAAAAGGCAGCACCATCAGCATCTTAGATCTGGCTGGAAGAACTAGACAAAAATATAATTATTTTACAGTCTCCTTTCTGGTATGCGACAGCACCATAAAGACATCAACTCCATCATCAAAGCTTATCTGAAAGGCTGATCATGGTATTATAAAAGTTAATCTTTTATACATTTATAATAAATGTATTGGTACGCTTCAAGCACCAAGTTGTAGTAGACAGGTATGGTCACGACACAATGGCAGTTGTAATTGATATGTGCAATATTAAGAACAGAGAGGAGCAAAGTATGACATATGGGTGAGGCTGGTTAGTGATGGATGTGCTAAGTGTCAGTTGTATGGCCATGGAATGATGCTGCACTGAATGTTTTAAAATTATTTAAGGATGAAATCATCAAATGAGAACTGAATCAAAAGATATCTCAGATCCATGAAAGTTGTTTGAGAAACTGAATGCACGGACACAAGCTTCAGATCTGTTACCAGAAAAATTGAAAAATTTGTGAGTATTATAGGATGCCTAAAGTGGATCTTGCCATATCAGTCTGCATGAATGAATTCCCGATATATCGCAATATGCATCAGTGGGGGAGTGATAATGTCATACCCATGCATGTATGAACATCAGACACTTGCATGTATATTTGTGCGTTCGCACAAAAGCCCAAAAAATATTTTAGCTTCATTTTAAGGAAGCAAGTGTGGCATATGCATGTATTTGTACTTATTTGCAAACATACACACAAAAATACTGATCAGCAACTCAGATTTCTGTAATTTCTTTTTATTGATCTATGCACAGTGCATTTTTTATGCTTGTGTGTATAGGCACATTGAAAACAATGGTCTGCATTTACATTAGTAGAAAAATGCCTGTATGCCTAAAAACATTGGGGGTGATTTACTACAACTCCTTGACACCTGCCACGCTTGGTGGCCAAGCCGTGGCGCAGTTCGGCCGCATATGTGCGCGCATTAGTGCAAACAGCGCTGTCCCGAGAATGCGTGCCCTGCGTGCTCCCAGCACAGTTACCGATGGAAAACTCCCGATTGCTACTTGCGACCAGGAGCTTTCCGATCATGTGGCCGCCGTGACAGCTAATCACGGCGGTCACATTACCTTAAGCCCTGTCCCGCCTCTTGACGTGTAAAACCCCACTGGGTTAAGCTTTGACAAAAAAAAAAAACTGAAAGCTGATTGCTTTCTATACAGAGCTGCATGAGATTTTGCACTCTCCGGTTTTAGTAAATCAACCCCAATGTGTTTTTTGGCAGCAATGTGCAAGAGGCCTAAATGTTCACTGAGCTGTGCATGCTCAGCTCAGTGTACATGACAGCTGACAGGCAGAGAGCGGTATTTATGACAGAAGAAATTAATAGAGTATCTTTTGTCATAAAACCCCACCTGTCAGCAATTTTTAGTAAGTTGAAATTACTACAACTTTAAAAAGCAGTTTTGAGCTCTAGTCAAGTGACTTCAGCTCCTTTGTAGTTCTTGGGGCACTGCAGATCACACAGTATCCCCCTTCACTCGGAAGCCCAAACTCCAATAGAATTCACTAACGCATGTAAATACCTGCACAAAAATACAATCTTTGATGAAATCCCACTAATTCTTAGGTGGCTAATTCAACTTAGTGTGTTTCTATAATACTGTATATGCCATGCTGCATTTTTGTGCAGGTACCCCAAGGCAATCCGGGACGTATCGTCTCGAGTCGGACCCCCTCCATCTTCGTCGTGTCCTTCGGTCAGTCAACAAATTTAAATTTAAACTAACCAACTTACGGTCGAGATTTATACCTACTAAAGAACCCATTATAGTTCGATTGGGGTGTACTCCGTGCACCATCTATAAGGATATTCACTATAACGGAACCCCATGGACGTGTTTTTACGTCGTACCGTATATGTCATAATATCTTTGTGTGATTCAACTTAATCGGTGGATTCTTAATCACCCTAAAGTAGTTTCTAACATAAAAACACGTCCATAAATGTACGCAATCACTTAAGATAACCTCAAACCCGAAGGCTCACTTCCCCCTATGACACACTAGACGTCACGGGGTTCTTGATGTTTCCTCGACTTCAGTGAACTGATCTCGAGTTTTGACGAAAAATTTCAACATCATTAAAGTTGAATGATTTTTAACGACTGTCCACCCCAAAATACTGTTTTCTATGAGATAATTAAAGAAGACAGTATTTATGGCGAGAGACGGACAGTCGACAGTACATGTGACTCGACTCGTACGTGTCGAGTCACTTGTAAATCC
>BLSH010233494.1:103704-131769 GCA_018402905.1 Glandirana rugosa | reverse complement strand
AGTTGCTGAGAAGCAGCTCTATTTAAACTTCCTGCTTCCTCTAGCAGATGCTGTCTGATCTTGGTTCCTCTGTTCCTGTGACCTGGATTGCCTGACTTTGCTGATTTCTGCCTGCACCGACCTTTGGACTGCCTACGACCACTCTCTTGCCTAGCCCTTCTGTACCTTGCCTGCCCGCCTGTTGACGACCCTGCTTGAACCCGACCATCCATCTGCCTGCTCCTCTTGTACCGCACCGCCAGCTTGTTTCACGACCCGGCCTGTACGACCATTCTTCAAGTGCACGAGTGCTCCAGCGGACTTCTACCAACACCAGTGACCCAGTCCGACCCTCGTGCCATCCTGCACTCCCGAGCCACCTGTCTACTCTACCAGGGGTTCCCGAGTCAGGGTAGTAAGGGAGGTTACCTACTGCATAAGTCAGGCTCATCCACCAGGTACGTGACAGAGCCTAAAAAAAAAAATCAATATACCGGCGCCACCTTTAGGGGGTCAGGCTGACTTTTTTATTTTCTTCATTAACAGGTGGCGCCCAAATGCCCCTGATCGACCGGTTACCCACTGCTGATAACTATAAACACAAAACATACAATGTATCTCTTAGTTGTTTTAGATCAAAGGACTATTCCCCTGTCTCTAGCTAAGGGAAGTTTAACTACTTAAAGACTAAACCTTTTCTGACATTTGTTGCTTACGAGTAAAAAAACTGTATTTTCTGCTAGAAAATTACTTAGAATCCCCAAACAGTATATATATATATATTTTTTTTTTTTTAGCAGAGACTCTAGAGAATAAATTGGCGGTTGTTGCAATATTTTATGTCACACTGTATTTGCACAGTGGTCTTTCAAATGCAATTTTTAAAAAATAATGATTTAAAAAAGAAAACTAAACAGTAAAGTTAGCCCATTTTTTTTTTGTACAATATGACAGATGATGTTACACCGCGAGAAGCGTGATCATTATTCTAAGCAACAAAATTGTGATAAAGCCCTGTGTACTATCAACCATTACAACTCTTTATGTGCAACTGGGCTAAATATGTTTAGGAGATGTGCAGGGAACCTACAGGTAAGCCTTATTATAGGCTTAAGTGTAGGTTAAAGTGGTTGTCATGAGTTGACAACCACTTTAACAAGACTCCTTGGACTCCCACTGCCACTGGGTCCCTTATTCAAATAAAAACAACACAGAGGGTGCAGCCCCAATCAAATAATATGAATAATGATGAATAAATAAGTCCAACAATAAATTGATAGATTAATGAAGGAGATGTCTCAGCACCATCAAGAGTGTTGAAGGTATAAGATGATCATCACCACTGTGCAAGGACAGGCAATCCTGCTTACCAGATGATGTTGACCCTTTAATCACAGAGGGTCAAACAGCGCATGGATATAGGAAGTGATTCAAACATCCAAACTCCCGCTATACAGACCACACCAAATCATCCAAATAGACAGGAATCCAGCCACAATGCAATAAGACTTGAGAAGCCAATAGTGGAATTGAGCACAGCTTCTCTTTCCCCTCGCGCTTCTCTCTCTCCAGTGTTGGGCTGTATAGCACGACTGGGTCCCTTGAACTTCACACAGCCAGCTGCTGTACCTTCCGAGCATCCCCACGCTGAACTGCTGGGTCCCTTAATCAGCTCTTCAGCCCAACTGCAAGTGTCTCCCCTTCTATCCTGCTAGGTTCCTAGCTTGACTTTCGCTGAGACTTTCCCAACTTCTCCACCGTCCCCGGTTGGTGAAAAAGGCTGCTCTGGTACCCTCATAGTCTCTGAACTCTGCCCACTGATAACAGGAGCATTGTCCCATGAAGGCGACAGTTTCCCCTTTACCTCTGACCCTGGTTCACACTTTGCCTCTGGCGACAGGAATGGTTGTCCTTCGTTAGCAACTCTGTCCTTTCACCTCCAACAAAGAGGGGTTCTTCAGCCGGCAGAACTCGTGCAACTTGGTTAGGCTTCTGACATGAAGCCCCAACCCCACTCTGCTGCTTCTTGTCCTGGGGAGGCGTCAGACTGCCTAGCAACCAGGCGCTCCATAGGCCCCAGGCATCTGGCCTAGCAACGGGGAGTCTTCAACACACGTCCAACCAGACAGCCGCCTGGGTGGCACAGAACAGTGATCACCTGACTCCTCTCAAATAAATAGGCTCTCCCAGCAGGCCATGGGGCCCAAGAAAACCCCTGCCAGTTGGCTAGAGCAACTTATCCACTCATATTACAAGTTCATAGGCACCTTATCCTTCCAATGCCTTAAGTAGCAGTGCCACCCAGTGGCAGAGGAGAGAGGTGCCTCAAACTCAGAATTAGGGAAAGAATCAGGAGATCCCCTAACAATTGGCCAGGCTTGTTACCACCTAGCAAACTAAATTTAGCAGCATCCCTGTACAAGACCAGGGTGCTACACAAAGGTTAGAAAGTTTTATGGAATAAGCAAGAGTATTACTTAAAAGAACAGTGTCATTGGGGCTTGAATAGCTTTGTGGTCTTTGAACTAGTCAATGAGAAAACTTTTTTCGAACTCTCTAAACTCAGTGTGCCCAACTAACTCAGGTTACCTAATGTTTTTTTTTTTACCCCTGATAATATTCACATCAAAATATTTCACAAAAACAAACATACTATTTTGTAATATTTGTATTATTTTTTTATTGCACAGTTAACATTTAACATTTATTAATTGGAAGCCCCTATATGTTATGCATTAATATTTTATTTACATCTGGAATGGCTTCTTACTCTGCTCTGCTAAATAAACAAGAAAAAGTCAGCCAACCAGAACCTAGGAATATTTTTAGTGCAGTAATATTTTGAATAGTTTGACATTCTCATACATACTATGACAAAAACTGACATGCTGGTGTTAAATTCAAATAAGTACAATAAAACCAGGAAAATGTAAACATCAAAATGAGTAAATAATGCAATGGAAAGAAAATACTGCATGCATTTGTAATTGACCATAAAACAAAAAAATCTTTAAGGACTTCATATTTTGCCATTTTTGTGCATTGTGTATTGTCTCGCATGTTAAAGTGCAATGCTTTAAGGTGGCCTATTCATTATCAATGGGTTGTCAACCTACCTAAACAGACAAGAAATGGATATGCAGCATTTTATATAGAGCTGTGTTGCCTTAATGCTTTGGGGTACAATTCAAAATACTTGGCACAACAACATGCTAAAGCGTGTAATGTGCATTACCATGTGTTGTGTTAAAGTGCACATTACCATAAGGCACCGGATCATATAAGTGAAAATGGGCCCTCAATCAGATGAGGGCTGGTACATTTATATTTTTAAAAGAACACATTATTGAAAACCTAATGGGTAAAATTTGATTTAAAATGTAACTAAAGGCAAAACTTTTTTTTTCTGTTTTGAATAGAGTGGAGAGTGATTAAAACACCTGTCAGTTTTTATTGCTGTCTATGCCCCTGTTATGGAGATTCACCCTCTCTATTTGTCCTGTTTACCATTATCATTGAAAGTGAAAGTAAATGAAAATCCCCAAATTTTGGGTTGTCCCCAGAAAAGTAATAGAGGGGAAATCTTCCATTGGGGACACCGGGGGCCCCCAAGGAATTCCCTTAATTTGCAGGGATTCCCTCTTACTTCCTGTTTGACTCTGGGACAGGAAGTGAAGGGAAATCTCTGCAATGGGACCCAGAATGCAAAAACAAAACTGACAAAGGTCATAACCCGACCTTGCTCTATCCAAAATGAAAAGTTTTGCCTATAGTCCTGCTTTAAGTTTCACAATATTATGTTATTTCAAAAGACTCTAATTTAATGAAAATTCTATGTATTTTGGGGGTCCATACTATTGAACAAAGCGTGTACTGGTCTGATAAAATTAGAGGGATCCTGAGGCGAAACTAATATGACTGATTAAGATGCTGGTTAACCACTTGCCGACTGCCCGCCATGGCTTGACGGCAGCAAAATGGTTTGTTATAGCAAACCGGCATCACCTGACGGCGGCCACAATAACGAGTATTGTGAGCGCGAGCACCGCCGGAGGCACGCTCTTGCACTCACTGTGTTCCGGAGGGGGGCAGGGAGTGGGTAGGGCAGCCTCGATCTCCTGCCAGCTACCCGCGATGGCTCCCCCACAGTGAGAAAACGGAGGTCCGTGTATGTAAACACGGATCTCCGTTCTAACAGAGGGGGAAGGGCTGTGATCACAGGCTTCCTGTATATGGAAGCCGTGATCACTCCCCTCCCCCTTCCAGCCCAGCCCCCATACAGTTAGAACACACCTAGGGAACACAGTTAACCCTTCAGGTTAACCCCTTCACTGCCAATGGCATTTACACAGTAATCAATGTATTTTCATAGCATTGATAACTGTATAAATGCCAATGGTCCCAAAAAAGTGTCAGAATGGTCTGACATGTCCGCCGCAATAATGCAGTACCGCTAAAAATCGCAGTTCACCTCCAGTACTAGTAAAATATAAAAAAATAAATAAAAACCCCATAGATTAAATCTCATCATTCGTAAACGCGGCAACTTTTGTGCAAACCAATCAATAAACGCTGATTGCGATTTTTTTTTTACCAAAAATATGAGGAAGAATATTAACCGGCTAAAACCAATGAAAAAAATGTTTTTTTATATTTTTTTTTTGGATTTGTATTTTAGCAAAAAGTAAGAAAAATTTACGCTTTTTTTTTGTTTATAGCGGTGATCAGAAATGACGCAGAGGTGATCAAATCCCACCAAAAGTAAGCTCTATTTGTGGGGAAAAAGGATGCAAATTTTGTATGGGTACAACATTGCACGTCCACGCAATTGTCAGTTACGCAGTGCCGAATCGCAAAAAGTGCTCTGGTCCTTCCGGGGCTGAAGTGGTTAAACCCCTAAAATGCATTGATTTACTAAAGGCAAATATTTTGTGCACTGCAAGTAAATGAGGCAAAGCTTAAAAAAAATAAAAAGCAGCATTTTTACTTGCACATGATTGGATGGTAGAAATCAGTAGAGCTTCCCTTGATTTCAGAGCTTCCCCTTGGATCTATTGCACAGAGCAGTGCACAGTATATTTGCCTTTAGTAAATGAACCTCATTGGGCTTTTATGATTTAAAGGCCTGAATAGATCAGATCAGGGATTTTCTATGCTCTCCTTTTGGCACTTTCCTTTGTGCACATCCCTGCTCAAGCAAAGAGCTGACCTTGGCCACCACTCCTGGGAGAGATGCCTAAACAGAATCATGCCTGGCACAGCTTAAAGTGGAACTAAAGATCCACTGTTACATACTGTGAGCAGGCAGGCTTTTTATTGCAGAAGAGACATGCAATAAGCTACGCCTACCTGCCTGCTCACAACGTTCCCCAGAATGTAAACTAAGATGAGCATATGCAGCTCAGTTTACAGCGGTTGACCCGTACCCTGTTTACCGGTATTACTAATTTCCGCCCAAGTCAGGAGGGCGTAATCCTATGCTGGCCAAAGAAGATGGCCGAAAACTGGCACATAGGAGAAGATGCTGGCTCGAGACCATTAGAAAGGTGAGTATTAACACTTTAGCTACGCTATAAGACCTAAATGCAAACATCTACTTCTTTAAGAGATCCAGCATTCAGCACCTTTTTTTTCTAACTCCCAAATGTAATTTCAAATGTCATTTTGAACATTTTTAAACCTGCCACCTTCATTAAAATAATACCTGGTGAACCTGTCATGAAGATCATTGTGCACTTGTGGGTACTTTCTGTAATGGGATGACAATTGTGTAACTGTATTGTCTCCATTACGCACTCTCCCAAAAGCCAAAGCTACCAACACCAATGCTGATGAGCAATACACAGGCATGTTCCACTGTTGTCACCATCAGAAAACTCCTCCTGAGAAATCCTAAGACATTGTTGCAGGAATGCATTTATGTAGACAGGAAGTGGCATTCAGTTAGGGTTTACCTTTTTCTTTAGCACACATTCTAAAGCACATTTAGATAGATCTACACTAAACAAAATTGCATCCGTTTCTTCATGTTCCTCACTTCTATAGGCACATGACACATTCAAATTGCAATTAAAACTTGACAGTCACTGCAAAGTCCTGAAATGACTGTTGCATATTGTAATGGGCCATGACATCAATGGCAGTCATGCTGTCATGAGTCTCATAATCTTCAGATGACTCACAAGTTCAAGACAGAAACATTACTCATGGAAATGCTGGAAGAACCTTTTCTTACAATGATAAATTATTAGGTATGTAAGACATTTCTCCTTAAATGATAATCACCTGAATTCCTTATTTTGGATAAACTGCTAACAAGTTGCTGGTGAAGAAATCCAAACCAAACTATCTAAAATAATCTTACAACTGATTTAACTCTAGTAACTTGTAATCTGATTTACTGCTATGGGTTACTGCAGAATATTGTTGCTCTTAGTACTGCTTTATTTTTTTATATATATAATCATTATTTCCTTACAAATAATACACAAAAAACATATACAAGACATGAATAAAGAATACAAAGAGACATAAAAACTAATACCGCACTCCTACTCTAACCTAGACAATAATACGTAAAGCCCATATACCTAAAACACACAAAAGAAAGCAAGCAATAAAGCAGGGCTTTGTGATCTATCTATCACAGAGTATACTTATAAATATAAAAAAAAAACTGAGAAAGAAAAAGAAAAGGGAAAAAAGGAAGTAAAAGCACAACAAACAAACCTAGAAAAAAGACAAAGCAGAGGGGGACTAGCGTGGTCCCTAAGTTACCAACGCTATGGAGCTGAAAGAAAATTTACAAAAGCAATAAAGCATGTCTGCTTTGTTCTGACCTACAGCGAAATATATGGTCACTTAACTCTAGTTCCTATATCAAACATACTTAAAAATAAATATATTTGTGGTAATATGACTCCATACAAATCTTGCAGTGATAATATCAGTCCCATAGCAATTTAAAAAACGAAATAGTCCCGATTATTCGTGACAGCACTACAGTGTGATAGGTGATTCACAACTCTTCACTCTTCATCTTGTGTCATGTGAACCTCCATCTCTAGGTGAAAAACCTGCTCACCTCGTCATACGACCTCACTTAAGGGTCAGAAATAGCTGACAATCTCCACCAACGTGGGTCTCGACGCGCCACTCTTCCTCCTCTTAGTCCTGATGTTGCACCATATTTTCTCCCCTCACACCATAATCAGTCAGCAGAATGACCGCATAATGTAAAACACAAAAGGGAGAACCATAGTGCTTTCTATCTCATATTTTATTAGCGCTAAAAGGATTATAAAAATGTACACAATCTTAAACAAACAGGCTTCCAATGTCTGTAATGACCATGGCTCACTACATTACCTCAAAATGGCCACGGTATGGTGTCACAGGCTCGACTCCTCCTTCCTATACGCTATATGCCCTGTGATTGGGCTTTCTCAGTAGGCCTACTGTGGTGAGCAGTGGTCATTACAGACATTTGAAGGCTGTTTGTTTTAAGATTTGGTAAGTTTTTATAATCCTTTTTAGTGGTAATAATATATGAGATAGAGAGCACTATACTTCTCCCTGTTGTGTTTTACATTATGCGCTCATTCTGCCAACTGAGTATGGTGTGAGGGGAGAAAATATTTTGCATCAGTACTAAAAGGAGGAAGAGTGGCGAGTCAAGACCCACGCTGATAGAGATTGTCATAAGCGATTTTCAACCCTTCAGTGACATCTTATGAGGAGGTGAGCAGATTTTTCACCTAGAAGTGGAGGTCCACATGATACAAGACGAAGAGTTTTGAATCACCTACCACACTGTGGTGCTGTCTCACGAATAATTGGGACTATTTTGTTTTTTAAGTTGCTTTGGGCCTGATGGGGGAAATACTCTACTTATAGGCCTCTATAGAAGTGTCATGAAAAGGCACTGTGTCAGGATGCAAGCATCCAGTAAGAATAAACAGATCAATTGGCTGCACCTAAAGAAATCAGGACATATGGATTAGTGGAAAAAATATGTTTGTTATTGAAGATGACACATCCAATGCCAGCACCTGTGACAATAAACAAGCAAGTTGGAAGTAGTTGAAACAAAGAAACCCCAGCAAATACCCTAACTAACTAACTATTCACAAATAAGGGAACACATATAAGAATATTGGCAGAGACAGGAGACAAGAGGAACAGAAAGCCAGCAACAGCAGGAAGCAGGTCACAGGGGACAGGACTCCGGATAAGGAAACAAAATACAAGGACAGATAAGGCTCAGGCAGGAACACGGCTTGCAGAAACAATACTGAAGCCTTGAACCTCAGTGAAAGACGGGTTTATATACTCCCAGCAGATCATGTCAGGTGCAGCCTGATAATTTATAAGAACATCAGCTGGGAGACCCCCGCTGGTGGCCAACAGAACTGCACCCTTTGGTGCAAAAAGCAACAGTGCCACCTGCAAGTGAGCCAAGTAATAACACAGGTCCTGACAGTAACCCCCCCCTTATGGAGCGGCCTCCAGATGCTCCATTCTGCCCTTGACCTGACAGTCCATGTGGGTGCGGAAACCTCCAGAAAAGTTTCCCCTCCGTGTCGGCGGACTCTTTTGCTCTTTTCAAGCCACAGTCTTTTAACCTACTGGGAGGCGTACCACCCAAGTCGGGTAATGGATCATCGCTCCACCCCCAGGGTCTGGAATTCTGAGTCCGGTATCAAAAGTTAGCTGGACAGCGGGCATGAAAGCACCGGGGGCAGATAACACAAGGGCATCAGAGTCAGGCTGGGCATCAGGCAGGGGACAATCAGTGGCAATTTGGACATCAGGCAGGAAAAGAGCAGCAAGCTGGGCAACAGGTAGGAAAGCATAAACAGGCACTGGATCAGCAAGCACAGGGTCAACAGGCACTGGATCAGCGGGTTCAGGGTCATCAGGTACTGGATCAGCAGGCACAAGGACATCAGGCACTGGATCAGCGGGCACCGGGTCATCAGGCACTGGATCAGCGGGCACTGGGTCATCAGACTGGGCAGTAGGCACGTGTCATCAGGCACTGGATCAGTGGGTACCAGGTCATTAGGGCACTGGATCAGTGGGCACCAGTTCATCAGGCACTGGATCAGTGGGCACCAGGTCATCAAGCTGGGCAGTGGGCACTGGGTCATCCGTCACCAGATCAGCAGACACCAGTTCATCATCAGGCTGGGCAGCGGGCACCAGGGTCATCAGGCTGGGCAGCGGGCACCAGGTCATCAGCAGGCACCAGATCATCAGGCTGGTCTGCGGATAACGGATCAGCAAACTGGGCATCAGGAACTGGATTATCAGGCTGGGCATCAAAAACTGGATCATCAGGCTGGGCATTGGGCATCGGTTCATCAAGCTGGGTGTCGGGCACAGGAACAGCAGGCAGGACAGCGGGCACCGGAACAGCAGGCTGGACAGTGGGCAACAGAACAGAAGGCTGGGCAGCGGATCAGCAAACACCAGGTCATCAGTGAGTACCAGGTCATCAGGCTGGACAGTGGGCACCGGGTCATCAGCAAGCACCGAATCATCGGGTTGGGCAGCCGGCACCGGGTCATCAGGCTGGGTAGAGGGCATCAGATCATCAGGTTGGTCTGCGGTTACCGGATTGGCAGGCTGGGCATCAGGAACTGGATCATCAGGCTGGGCATCAAGAACTGGGTCATCAGGCTGGGCATTGGGCGTCGGGTCATCAAACTGGGTGTTGGGCACCAGAACAGCAGGTAGGACAACAGGCACTGGAACAGCAGGCTGGACAGGGGGCATCGGAACAGCAATCTGGGCAGCAGGCATGATAGCAGGTACCAGAACAGCAGACTGGGCAGCAGGCATGGCAGCGTGTACCGGAACAGCAGGCTGGGCAGTGAGTACTGGAACAGTAGGCTGGGCAGCAGGCACAACAACGGGCACCGGAACAGCAGGCTGGGCAGCAGGCACGACAGTGGGCACCTGAACAGCAGGCTGGGCAGAAAGCATAGTAACAGGTACCGGAACAGCAAGCTGGGCAGCAGGCATGGCAGTGGGCACAGAACAGCAGGCTGGGTAGCGGGTACCGGAACAGTAGGCTGGGCAGCAGGCACAGCCATGGGCACCGGGACAGCAGGCTGGGCATCAGAAATGGCACCACCAGGTAGAGAGTCAGGAATGGGACCACCAGGCAGAGCATCAGGAACAGAATCAGTGAGGTCAATTTGGTTCACCAGCAAAGGGTCCATAGGGCTAGTAGCAGACGGTCCAATTTTCATAGGATGACACAACGTGGCAGGTGTGATGGTAGGCTTGGCTTGAGCAAGTGGTATGGTAACAGGCTTGGCTGAAGCAGATGGTGTCGTGGCAAGCTGGACTGGAAGCAATGGAACTATGGCAGGCTGGACTGCAGTAGCTGGCATAGAGGCAGGAGAGGGCAGAATGATAGAGGTTGTAAAGATCTTCCTTTTCTTTTTAGGCTTAGACACTGGAACCCTGCGAGTGGTTGCAGGTTTAAGAATAGAATGTGCAGCAGTTAGAGAAGTAATAGTAGTTCGGAAAGAAACAGGAGTAGTTATAGATGATGTTCTCTGGGGAGTTGCTGGACAACTTAGAGAGGGATCTCTGAACAGACTGGTGGCTAGTGGGTGGGTGCATGTCAACTGGTATTAGGGAGGAAAGATATGCCCAAGTTTGGAGCAAGGGCTGAACAAACTTCAATTCACAATCCCCTCATTTAACTAAAGAGTATACTGCATTGATACAATGCAACAACACCTCTTGTAAAAATACAGAGTAATGCTCCAAAAAATAGGTTTTATCATCCTCTAATAGCCACAAAAGAGATTCCACCTGAGATATATTAAAGGGAGGAGAGTAATCATCATCACAACCAGTACGGGTGCTAGACAAAGCCAACTCCGCACAGATCTGATTGAGGGGCTGCATTTCCTCAAACAAACAGCTGCCTTGATCCACCAGAGAATGAGCCAGACTGATATATTCCAGCAATTGTTCCCTAGCCTGCTTTTACAAGATTTGGCAGCAATATTCCCTGTCTTCTATAAGCAAGGCAAAAAATACACAACCTCCTCAAACTGCATCATGCACCAATTAACAAATGGCAAAACCTAATTTCCCAGGTACAGCTGATCTGATGGCTTCAGTGTTATGTCAGGATGCAAGCATCCAGTAAGGGTAAACAGATCAATTGGCTGCACCTAAAGAAATCAGGACATATAGATAAATAAAAAATATGTTTATTATTAAAAATGACACACATCCAATACCAGCACCTGTGACAATAAACAAGCAAGGTGGAAGTAGTTGAAACAAATAAACCCCAGCAAATACCCTAAATAACTATTTACAAATAAGGGAACACATATAAGACAGGAGACAAGAGGAGCAGAAAGCTAGCAGCAGCAGCAGCAGGAAGCAGGTCACAGGGGACAGGACTCCGGATCAACAACAAAATACAAGGACAGATAAGGCCCAGGCAGGAACACAGCTTGGAGAAACAATACTGAAGTCCTGAACCTCAGTGAAGGGCGGGCTTATAGACAGCCGCTGATGGCCAACATAACTGCACCCTTTGGTGCTAAAAGCAACAGTGCCACCTGCAGCTGACCCAAGTAATAACACAGGTCCTGACACACTGTACAGGGTCATCAGGAACTGATACTGTAGTAATTTCGCATTTCCGTTTCCATTACTAATCTTGGCCCAGTATGGCCTAATCTTAGGGCAATCTCACCAAATATAAGCATGGGATCCTTGTAAGCCACAATCTCACCAACACCTATCTGAAACTGAAGGATATGGTGCAGCTAACATTGTTGAGACCATGTACCACCCTGACAGGAGTTTATTTATCTGTATTTTAGTACAGATAGAAGAGGTATGTACCAACCTCAACATTGGTAGATAACTGTGAATCTCAGAAAGAGCACTCCAGCTCTGTATCCCATTTCCTAAAACATTTAAATTCAAAAATGTATCAGCAATCCTCTGTCTGTGGACTGCTTAAGCAATAAGGATTCAATGTCGGTAAGAGAGTCTCCCACTCTAATACCCCTCAGATGGATAGTACTAAAGTGAAGTAGATGCTGGTATCTCCAGGCCTAGAATGGAAGCCTATGGGCGTGTTTTCCCATCTCGCAAAACTTAAGGCAGCTAGTATCTCCATCTGTTGCCCAACACCTAAAAAAGGACAAGGATTCACCTGGGGGGACCAACAGAAACCACCTAACAGGAGTAGAAGGGATATTGATGGATATAGGGCTTGCTTATTGATAGAATCCCACAGTTTCAGGGTGTGGATGGTAAGAAAAGAGAGACCTTTGTATGGGTATGGAACCCAGGAGGCATAGGGCAAATTATTACCCACCAAAGTTCCCTACAACAACACCCAAACTTTTGGCCTGATGTCTTCAAATAAGAATTCTGGTTAAGATTATTGCTCTAAAGATTTTGCCCTCATCAGGATATGATAGGCCAGTCTTGGTTTTGCTTTTTGCCAGACAAAATTTGTAAATATCCAACAAATGTTGTTAAAGAATATCTTAGGCAGTGGAATGGGTACCATCTGCAATACAAATAAGACATTTGGCAGTACACTCCTTTTAATACTATTGATGCTTTGTCTCAATTTTCTAAATTGCCCCTTATTGTTTGAAGCAGTGCAGCATACTTTTTGTCATATGGCCTAGAAAGATTTAATGTCAAATAAATTCCCATGTATTTAATAGATTGTTTATTTGATAAAAAAGAAAACAATTGTTTAAGAGAATCCTCTATAACCCGGGCTAAATATAGCAGAATGATTTTGGATTTATTAAAATTTAATTTGAAATTTGACAAGATACCGAACTCCTTTAAATCTGTCATTAGGTTGGGGAGGAATATCACCAGTTCAGAGATATAAGATGTCATCTGCATGCGTGGATAATTTGTGCTCTACTGACCCACAGTAAACCCGTAAATATTTGCACTCCCACTCAGTGGCGGCTGGTCAATAAAGGGAGCTTGGGCACATAGTCTGATTGGCTGCCCTGAGCCAGTAAGTGATTGGCATTGGATGCTGTGGCCGGGGGCGAGACTGTGGCGGACGTGCTGGCTGCGTGATTACTCACGCAGGCGCAGCACTCCGCTGGGTTTCAGTCCCGACTCTTGCGCCGCAGACCATCCACTCCAGCATGCTGTCCGCAAGCGAAGCTCTGCACACTGCCAGCCCGCTCTCCGCAAGCCAAGCTCTGCACACTCCTGCCTGCATATTAGATGGGGTAAGTGCGGGACTTGTCCCGACTTCGGGGGGGGGGGGTCTGTCAGTGCCGCGAGCCCCTATCTGGGGCTCTTTATACTACTATATAATGACTCTGTATACCCTATCTGGTGACTGTATACTGCGATATGGTGGCTCTGTATACCCTATCTGGTGACTGTATTGTGAAATGGTGGCTTTGTAAACCATATCTGGTGACTGTATACCCTATCTGGGGCTCTGTATACCCTATCTGGTGACTGTATACCCTATCTGGGGCTCTGTATATTGCGATATGGTGACTCTGTATACCCTATCTGGTGACTGTATACTGCAATATGGTGACTCTGTATACTCTATCTGGTGACTGTATACTGCGATATGGTGACTCTGTATACCCTATCTGGTGACTGTATACTGCGATATGGTGGCTCTGTATACCCTATCTGGTGACTGTATACCCTATCTGGGGCTCTGTATACCCTATCTGGTGACTGTATACCCTATCTGGCGCTCTGTATACTGCGATTATGTGACTCTGTATACCCTATCTGGTGACTGTATACTGCGACATGGTGGCTCTGTATACCCCATCTGGTGACTGTATACTGCGATATAGTGGCTCTGTTTACCCTATCTGGTGACTATATACCCTATCTGGGGCTCTGTATACCCTATCTGGTGACTGTATACCCTATCTGGGGCTCTGTATACCCTATCTGGTGACTCTATACCCTACCTGGGGCTCTGTATACCCTATCTGGTGACTGTATACCCTATCTGGTGACTGTATACTGCGATATGGTGACTCTGTATACCCTATCTGGTGACTGTATACCCTATCTGGGGTTCTGTATACCATATATGGTGACTGTATACCCTATCTGGGGCTATGTATGCCCTATCTGGTGACTGTATACCCTATCTGGTGCTATGTATACTACTATCTGGTGCTATGTATACTGCTATCTGGGGCTCTGTATACTGCTATCTGGGGCTCTGTATACTGCTATCTAGGGCTCTGTATACTGATATATGTTGACTCTGTATACTGCTATCTGGGGCTCTGTATACTGCTATATGGTGACTCTGTATACTGCTATCTGGTGCTCTGTAAGTGTATACTGCTATCTGGTGACTCTGTATACCCCTATCTGGGGCTCTGTATACCCCTACCTGGTGATGCTGTATACCCTATCTGTGATGCTGTATACCCTATATGGTGATGCTGGGCTGTATACTCCTGACACAAGGGGTGGAAATTATAAGGGGTGGGTCTTATGAGAAACGGGAGTGGCCAAAAAGGAAGGGCGGGGTCGGGCGCCCCCCATCCTAAAATATCACCAGCCGCCACTGCTCACTCAATCTTCTGCTTCTATAACCAAGGCAAACAACAGGGGTGACAGAGGGCATCCCTACTGAGTGCTGTTCTTTATCATGAAAGGGAAAGGAAGGGTGACATTAACCTTGAACCTAGACATGGGTGTCACATATAAGGGCATAATTCAACCTAACATTTTAGGATCTGGGTCTAAGGCAATCAGGGTCTCTTCTAGAAATACCCAGTATACCCTGTCAAAAGGTTTTTCATGAGTAGACTTAGAGCAAAGACCCAGTACTGCTTTATTGAAAAAGTTTATACTTTATAAAAATGATGGCTGATATAGCCTATATAATATATTAAAAGACTAAAAGCTGTATACAAAAGGCATTTTTAAGCTGTGATAGTGCCCAAGAGGATGCTCCTAAATACTGACTTATGATATTCAAAATTTTCTACCTGTCAAATTTAGTACTTTCTTTGCTACTATGCTTTAATATTTGTGAAATAAAATGTTCCTGTGCATTAATATTTGCAAATACGTTGTATGTTGCTTTTAGCACAATGTACCTGCAGCAGTTGTTTACTAATTTTAACTATTAATTATATGATGTTGTGTATATATATATATATATTATGTATACGGTGGCATACATATACACAGACACACACAAATAGAATTTACAGGTAGGCAATGGTCATGATAATTGTATCAGAAGAACCAGATTGGAAAACTTGTATAAAGGGGATTCTTCCAACACACTAACAGAAACAGAAGCAAGAGCACTAAAACAGTAGTATAGTATCTATTATAGTATAGTATAGTATCTATTATAGTATAGTATAGTATCGGAGGAGTTTTAGAGTCTTTAATGTTCATAGCGGGCTGCAAATGCAAGTATAAATTCACATAATAGCAGATCTCTTTACATTTTATCCACCTAAACACTTAAAGTGAAAAGATCAGCAAGGACGGTAATAACCAGTTCAGCTCTCATGCCTATCAGACACCCCATGTAGACCAAAGCTATTTTTTCAGCTATAGGCTTATTTTTTTTACTAATAATTTTGTTATCTATTAAGGTAACAAAGGTGATATTTACTAAGGTAACAAAGTAATGCATTTAAATTATATTTACAATTTTAATACTGGTACAAATGAAAGACTAAAAAAAAAATAACAAACATTTTGCACACAGTTGGGTAAAATGGTTTACCCTTTCACATGGGCGGATCATTCGGCTCCACCTGTCAGTTTTTCAGGCGGACCCGAACGGACGCTCCATTGCTCTCTATGGAGCGACGGATGTCAGCGGTGACATGTCCGCTGACACCCGATCCGCTCCGATCTGCCAAAAACAGACGGATGGAAACCCTATTTTCCATCTGCCTGACGGATCGGATGAACATGGACAGATGGTCTGCGTTCATCTGATCCTCCATAGAGGAGAATGGAGCTTTGACACGGTGTGCAGAGACTGTCCTGTCATCCGCCGGCTCAGCTGGGATAAAAGGATGGATTCCCGCTGAGCAGTAGAGCCCGTCAAAACGGGCTCCGCTGGTGTGAAAGGACCCTTAAGCACTTACTTAATTTCCAATGTTTTATTTACATTTGGACATGCTTTCTATTCCATATTTTTTATATTTCATTAAATATAAATATTTGCATTTAGTTTTTAGAGATAGCTCTGTTTACCCAGTCTCACTCATGTTTTTTTGCAAAATCCAAAAGTAAAAAATGTGATATATTGCAGCATGCCAATCTTTAGATGATGTAGCTGCCTTAGTTTACATTTTTCAAATACATTTTTATCTAGTAATTCTGAAAACAACACACTTCATGTCCCTGTGTGGCTGGCTATGCCATTCACTAGTCCACTGTATCTGTAAAGGGAGGTATATCCCTCTTTTGGGAGGGGTTATGAGAAATGCTGCTCCTCAAACAGGATAGTGCACTAAACCTGTAGGTAAATAAGAGAACCTTTTCTAAGTGGAAGAGTGGATTTGAAAATAAAGATGGTAGTGCCTCCACCCAGGACAGGGTCTATGTGAACAGAGGAGATTCCCTTCCTGGGAAATTAACAAGTAATCTAAACAAAGTAATTGGGAGCAGTGGAACTACTTCAACTAGCATATAACATTAACCATAAGTAATAGATGCACACCAGTATAGAAATAATACAAGCTTTGTATAAAAAAAGAATAATAATTTAACATGCATCTAATGTACAGACAAGTATTATCAGCAGAAGGCCCGATAGGAGTCCTGATGGAACTGTGCACATACACAGTATATATAGTTATTAACAGAGATACCTACAGATGAATGGTGCAGAAAAGACTAGTTGCAGGGTCCCCTGAGGATGATCGCAATGTGGCCTTCGCCCTGGTGTTGGAGACCTTAAGATAAGATCTGCAGTGATGGGGAGACAATCCAGCTTTTTTCCAACCAGCCAGGAACATAGCTTCTCACACACATAAAGTCAGCCTATCTACTCTGTACTTTAGTCCCTAGTAGTTTCTAATCTGGCATGCATCTCTAACTAGCAGATGCCTAACCTGACTTTAGCCTATGCTGGTTATTGAGCCTTAAAGCGTCATTAAACCTAGACTATGAAAAACTCTCATTACATGCTATATAACCAAGTGCTCATAATCACAAAGCCACTAAAGCATTTGTTTTGTGTAGCGTGAAATATACCTGGTTGATCCTGCCTTCAGCTGTGCTTCTCATCTTCTCTGTGTCCCCATGGCAACCTGAGATTGTGTAGACCAGCTAATGCCCTCTACGGAGCATACACAGTTTCAGTTCCCTTCATTTCCTTTTTTCTCTTATCTGTGCAGCCCACATGACAATAGAGTCACACATGTGGGCGTATACACAGTAGTAAATGACACTCCCCTCCGTCCCTCCTCCTCCTCCATGTCTTCCTATTGTTAAACATTATGGGGGGGGGGTAACAGTAACACACAAAAACGCTTATTTTTAATATAAATCAGTATTAAATATATCAAATGTAACTGCTAATACCTGTTAAAAAATAAAATAAATAAAATAAAATGAGCTGCATATAAACTCTATTTCAATAAACAGGTTCACCTACTAATATACTGGGAGACATACAATAGCACAGACCTAGCTATCTGGCACTATGCACCTGAGATAATAACAATAGGATATGGACTTGTCTGTCATTAGGCTTCAGATCATGAAGTTATGGTCAGCTGCAGTTAATCAGCCATAACACAGAAACAATTACCTAATAGTCTCGGCTTCTGGCCTAAATAAAATGTAACACATTTCTATCATGGTCAACAAGTATATTCTGTACTTGCTGAAAATGTTCTGGAGATGTCTGAAAGAAAACGAATAGAGCCACCACACCTAAGGGTGTGCTGTAATATATTAAATTTGTTCTTAGGATTAGTTATTCTTTAACAATTGTTAAGATAATGGGCCTGATTTAATAAAGACAAATAGACTGTTCATTTTGCAAAGGAAGTTGCACTTTGCAAGCAAATTTTCCCCAGAACTTATTGAATGAGGTGAAGCTTAGCTGACTTCTATCATCCAATGATGTAAAAGCAAAATATTTTTTTTTTCTTGCATGCTATTGTGTATTCTGTGTAAAGTGAAATGTCACCACATTCACTAAACTCTGGGGAAAATTCCCTTGCCAAGTGCAACTTCCCTAAATCAACCCCAAGATGCCAGCTATATTATGGAAAGGAACATCAAAGCATAACCATTATCCAGAACTGCAGAGCAGAAAGCAGAGACCGTGTATGATATGAGCAAATATGTCTGCCCTAAAATACCTATATGCTGTTAAAACTATACAAAGTGTTTAAAACATTAACACATAGAAGGCTGGTTTGTTGTACATGTATATTCAAAAAATAAAAACATAACGATTGATTTCCTTATGAGAACTATATTCAACTTTATCATATTCTAAAATGACCATGTAATGTAAGCCAAGCGCAATTTGGATTGCAGTAAAAATATTCTTCCTGTCTATTTAGTAAAACAGTGCAAGAACTTTGCAGTAATCCATGGCAACCAACCAGGCTTCAGTTTACTAGATGACAAACAGCAAAACACTCTTGCGCATAAGTATGATAGCCTGGCAAAGATAAAAGTGGTAGTCCACTTCTCAAGGGATATTGCTTCAAGCCTTGCTGCCCTCTAGGACTGGGGATGACCTTATCGTCTCTAGAAAATGGAAAAGAAGAGGGCGCACCGGCCTAATGCATTATCCCACATACATTTATTGAAAAATAAAATCATAAAAACTACTCACGAGCATAGAAATTTAAAATGGCTTTGACGAGCTACAGATGATTGGCTCATCAAATCCATCTTAAATTCCTACGCTTGTGAGTAATTTTTATGATTTTATTTTTCAATAAATGTATGTGGGATAATGCATTAGGCCGGTGCGCCCTCTTCTTTCCCATTTTCAGTTTACTAAAGTCAGTTCCCTGGAAGAAGGAAGGATTCTGTTTGATTTGTTTGTGTCACCATGTGTTTTGGTACACTGTGATGCAGTATGTTGAAGGTGCATTCCTCATTATGAATGGCACTGCAAAGCACTAACATATGCATGGTACATTGACATGTGTTGAGGTAATACATGTAAAAACATGTGCATTACCACAATGCTTATTTTTTAAACTGGCCTTAATGAAACTATGCAGGCCATAACTGAACAGACCTGGTTCCATAACCCAGCAAAAATCCTCCCTGCAGTGCACAGATACAGATACAGGAGGAGATGTCCCCTTAGTGAGAGGATAACATGGATGGGGCTGCCTTGATGGGGGGGGGGGGCGACACATATAGGAGTCAAGTACAAAACCAGAAGCTTTTATGGAAAAGGGGGGAAGGTGGGGTAACCATACCTCCCAACTTTTTGAGATTGGAACGAGGGACACCTATAAGCAAACGTATGAAGGCATAGGACACACACCCCGCAACGCCCCCTTAAAGGAGAATTATGCAAAAAAATCTTTAGTTAAACCCACATGTGCTTTCTTTTACCACTACTATTCCTTTATATTGGCTTTTGAAATTTATAAATGGAGCAATTTAGAAATTGGATTAAAGGTTTAGCACAGGGAAACACGTTTTTAACCTCTTCGTATACCGCGCCATAGCCGATTGACGGCTAAAGCGCGGATCTAAAATGCCGGGAGGCCATCAAGACGTCCTCCCCTTTGGCTCGTGCAAGGCGCGCTCTCGCCACCGCCGCACACCGCGTGAGCGCACCCCTGGGTCGCACGGACTCGATGTCCGCTGGAGACCCGCGATCTGGTCACATAGAGCCAGAACGGGGATTCGCTGATGTAAACACGGCGGTCCCCCGCTCTGTGAGGGGGGGCATGACAGATCTACTGATCCTTGTGATTGGGATTTGTTATGTCCCTGTTAGCCCAGCCCCCCCCCCCACAGTTACAACACACACAGGGAACACCCCTTCACTGCCCCCTTAGTGTTAACCGCTTCCCTGCCAATGACATTTATACAGTAATCAGTGTCTATTTTTAGATCTGATCGCTGTATAAATGTCATTGGTCCCAAAAAAGTGTCAAAAAACGTCAGACAAGTCCACCGCAATATCCCAGTCCCGATAAAAAACACAGATCGCCACCATTACCAGTAAAAAAAAAAAATTATAAAAACGCCATAAACCAATGTCCATAGTTTGTAGTCGCTATAACTTTTGTGCAAACCAATCAATATACGCCGATTGCGATTTTTTTTTACCAAAAATATGTAGAAGAATATATGTCAGCCTAAACTGATGAATAAATTTGTTTTTTTATTTTTTATTTTTGGATATTTATTATAGCAAAAAGTAAAAACCGTAGAGGTGATCACATACCACCAAAAGAAAACTCTATTTGTGGGAAAAAAAGGATGCCAATTTTGTTTGGGTACAACGTCGCACGACCTCACAATTGTCATTCAAAACGCGACAGCGCTGAAAGCCGAAAATTGGTCTGGGCAGGAGGGGGGTTTAAGTGCCCAGTAAGCAAGTGGTTAAAGATAAATAGTGCATTTTATATATGGCTATATAGATCAGGCCAAAATGAGGGACAAATGAGGAGGAAAGAGGGACAGAGGGACTTTCTTCCAAATCAGAGACATTCCCTCGAAATCAGGGACAGTTGGGAGCCATGGAGTAACCCTCATTGGGAGGTTGTAGTTGGGTAAAGAAACTAGGTCATAACATGGGCATTTGCTGAAACTAGAAACTATAAAGCTAAAGCCCCTGAGCAGGCCGAGGATGGTTATTAAGAAATGCGCCAGAAAATTCATAATCGAGATCAAGATCATTTTGGCAGGGATGAGGTCCATAAATAGACCACTTCAAGTGCATGTTAGCTTCCTTTCTTACATGTTTAGGATCAGTGCTTTATTTGAAAACAGTATTCTGTTTTTCTGTTATCTGGAGTTTTTTATGTGCTAACATTTGTTGCATTAGGCTACCTCTTCTTTTTTGAATGGGCTATCAGCATAACGCAATACACAAAAAATAAGCCCTGCTCTTGGTTTTTAAAAGCAGCACACTGCAATGCACAGAGAATTGTTGTCTGTGTGTTGTAGAGAAATATAGTGCACTGTATATTCCTTGGGGTGCAATTAACAAGGAATGGGGTGCAAATGACAAGGAATGAGATGCAAATAACAACACACATATACAATGAATACGATGCATTACTGTAATACATGTTATGATGTGCATCATTGTGTGAGCTCTTCTAATTTTGTTGATGTTCTCCTTTTGTAGTATAGCATCAAATGCACTGTTTAAACTGGTATGTTCATTTGGACACACTGTTTTGTCATATATGATGACATGAAGCACTTAGCATCCACAGACCTGCAGATGTTTTACAGCGTGTCTAGAGAATTATGAAAGCAAAGTGATATCCATGGAGTTTACCAAGACGCTACAACATAACCTCAATCAATCACCATCTGCATCATAAAAGCATGTGTCTAAGCACCAGCTTTCTAGATGTACGGTGCAGATGTAACTGCATTTGCATATGCACACATATGGTAAAGCAGATTGGATTCCTAATAAATAGCATATTTCTGGTTATATATGTACATAATTACACCAATAAATTGTAGCCTAAATGGAGACTTCCCCTTACATAAACAGAGCTACGCAGGCATTACACCCTGGGACTATACCTAAAGCGTATCTCCAGGCATATACAGTATAAAAACATTGTTTAAATCAGCTGTGCACAGGTCTAAAATGTTTATCTGTGTTTTAGCACAGCACATTTGAGTTAATAAAATGTGTTTCATATTAGCTTTATAGTATGTAGTCGCCTGCACTGCACGACAAGACTGAGCAAGAGAGGGGCAGTATTATTAGGCAATCACATGATAATGGCTTCCACTGTGTTGTCAGTCTAACACAGGGGGTTTTCTGAGAGGAGGAAGGACAGCAGAGAGGGAAATGTGTAGATTATCAGTGGTGATGCTTTTCTATTGTCAGCAGGCTAGGGGGCTTGACTGTTGACTAGGGTGTACTGATTAACTGTACTGCAGACAAATTATTTTGCTGACCTGGCTGTGTATGGGGGATTGAATCACAAGAGTGCTGAGCAGAATTACAAATCTGATATGCATGTAAATATATTTCCGCTGTGTATTTAGCTGTTTGTCTGGAGTTTAGCTTTATTGTCTCCTACTTGTCCTGCCTAAGTGCAGCAAAATTGATTTTCATAATGGTATCAAAAATACTGGCCGTGTACACTGCATAAAGGAAACAGCAGAAGGACCTTTCAGCCCTCCAGGGCCTAGATTTCTTTAATCTCTTTACTTTATTTCATTATGATGTTATTAACGCTAAAAGGTTCAAAGCTCTGTGCATCTGATTCACTGTAAGGGCCCAAATCTTAGTCCAACTTGCTAGTGGATCCAAGGCAAAATATATTAACCATTTGCTTACTGCCATTTGACAAAAGTGGAAATCACTGGTGTTAAACAATGCATACTCTTTCATAGTAGTTTCCACCTTCCACTGACTTGAAGCCTTTGGCAGACCATAGATTATGCAATTTTCTTTCCTTCTTGATTCCCCCATCAACACTGCTGATGGGAAATGCCTACCACAGCAGTATTGTGTTCTGCTGGTGGGGGAGAGGGTGGTGGGTTTGTCGTGGAGAGCCTTTCCTGTCGGCAGAACACAATGATTAGTTTTACCAGCTATAGCCAGTGGCACTAAAAATTCAAGAAAAAAGCAACAGGCTGGTTGTACATAAGTCGATCGATAGATCGACTTGTATACAACCAGGATGCCCTTACATGGATCAAAATTCAGCTGGTCCCCGCTGAACCGGCTGAATTTTGATCCACGTATGGCCGGCTAAAAACCATCAAGTCAATCAACTTGTGTACAACCAGCCTGCCAATTTTTCACAAATGATTAGTGCCGCCAGCAATAGCTGGCAACAGCCGTCATTGTGTTCTGCTGGCAGGGAAGGCTCCCCAAGCTCCCACACAACTCAGTAGAGCCGTGCGAGGGATTCCCCCATCAACCTAGTCAGTGTGTGGTGGAAGGAATGAAAGCGTCATAATCTATGGCATGCCTTTGTCTTCAAATCTGTGATTGCTTTAATCCTGATCTTTATGGGAAAAAATGTCCTGATGAGTTATAAGATAAGATCAACCTATAAAAAATGGATGAAACTGTAGAACCATTAAGTATTTTAAGTGTAAGTACAGCCACAACTTTTTTTTTCGTTTGGCAGGAGTTAGTAAGGATATAAACCCCTATGTTTTTTAATTGTTATCTGAGGAGATTTTAGGCAGACGTATACTTCTAGAATTTTAAAAAAGCAAAGTTCAGTGTGCCCGCGTCATACCTGTTTATACCCTGAAGCATGAAGAGTATTTCATCATTTCTTATGAAATGGAAAAGAGTCTGTCATCATATATAATTAGTCTGTGACAGGAAAGCACCAACTAAACTATACAGAACAAGTTAAGAATAACCATACGCATGCTACTGAATTTGATTCTCTCACTTAAAATATACATGTAGCAGGGCTTCTGGTTGTTCTGTTAGTAACTACCAGACTCTAGAAACCTCACACATTAGTACATTTAGGTGACCACACATTAGGGTTTAAGTCATATATATTACACAGACGGACCAGTACTAATGCACAGGTAGAGCTTGATCCAAGACTCAGAATAACATGTAGGCCTTATTCATAAGGGCATTGGCACCAATACTGTGTGAATGAGGCATTTGTTTTTGCACCCCACTGTCTACAAGCTAGGAGCTGCACCCCCGCTCCTGCATGTCTTTCAAATTTTGACATGCAGCTGTATTCAGTACCATAGGCTGCTTGCATGTAGGAGCTCAGGAGCAGTCAGCGATGGTTGTTCCAAGGGTCAGGGAGAGGTAGACTCAGAATGACACCCATAAATAAATTCTCATCATTCATGGCAACTTTTGCGCTAACCAATCAATAAACGCCGATTGATATTTTTTTTTACCAAAAATATGAGGAAGAATATAAATCGCCCAAAACCGATGAAAAAATTATTTTTTTTGTATTTTAGCAAAAAGTTAGAAATTTGTTTTTTTTTTGTGCAAAATTGTCGCTCTTCTTTTGTTTATAGCGGTGATCAGAAATGACGCAAAGGGGATCAAATACCACCAAAAGAAAGCTCTATTTGTGAGAAAAAAAATGAGATATGCAAATTTTGTTGAGGTACAATGCCGCACGACCGCGCAATTGTCAGTTAAAGCAAGGCAGTGCCGAATCGCAAAAAGTGCTCTGGTCCTAAAGTGGGAAATCCTTCCGGGGCTGAAGTGGTTAAAGTGCTTCCTTAAAAAACTTTTGTGGTCCACATGCCATTATCCTGCACTCACCAGATAGGTTGGACTCCTATGCCATACGACAAAAGGAGTCTTACAGGCTTGTAGGTCATTTGAAAGGAGACCTAGACCTTATTAGTCCAGTGTGGGTGTCCTCCATTGGTCCGGTTTCTTCCACTGTACACCAATCTCCTGGGATCCTTTGTGTGCAGGTGTTGTGCTTATTAAAAGGAGATCTTACATGTGTAAAATCTTTAAAACCTTTAATGGCATATATTAAAATCATAAGATGCTAAAATGCCAGCATTTTATATAAAATGGCCCATGCAGGCTCTGGGAACAGTGCACGCCTGGATTCCTCTGTGTGCGTTCCACTTCCCTGGTGACATCTGGGGGAATTTTAGACATACCTCCCAACTTTTCTGAGATGGGAATGAGCGACACCTATTGGCAAAAGGCATAGGACACACCACCTGCCATGCCCTTTAAAGGAGAATTATAGAAAAAAATTATTAGTGAAACCTACAAGTGATTTTTTTACCACTACTATTCCTTTACTGGCTTTTGAAATTTACAAATGCAGTAATTTAGAAATTGGATAAATGGTATAGAACTGGAAAGCACTTTTTGAAAGATAAAAAGTGAATTTTATATTCAGCTATATACAGTATATACAGTAGATCATACCAAATGAGGGACAGAGGGAATTTGTTCTAAATCAGGGACAGTCCCTCTGAATCAGGGGCAGTTGGGAACTATGTTTTAGCATAGAGGAGAGCTGGTGGCAATGGTGAGTTGTGGGTGGGGGGTGCTAAGGTTAAATGTGGATAGAGAATTTTGTAACATACCCAGTATATTACATATTCAAAAACCGCTAGACTCTGTATGCTGTGCTGTATGCTATATCTTTTATAGAGTATTTGCTTATTAAAGGTCTTTGGATGGTACTCCTGCATGCTATACTCTGTGCAATGGATTTTACATTACATACTCCTGAGCCCTGCACTCTGTATGCTGGGCTGTATGTTACATATTCCTGACCCCTGCACTCTGTATACAGGGCTATATGTTGCATATTCCTGAGCACAAGGGACACTTCGTATTGAATGTAAGTACTGTCTCTTTTGCTGATTTCTATTTTCTGCACCCTGTGTGATACACGCTTCTCACAACTCCACAATACACACTCCTGAGCCCTGTGTGTTATGCAACGTCCTGTACTTCATGTGTTACACATTTCTGAACCATGTGCCCTGTGCGATATACAGTTCTAAGCTTTAACTTATTACCATTATTTGGTGCCGCTGTACTTCTCTACCCCAAGGAAGGTGTGATTGGGGATGGGGTCGGGGCGTGGTTGAGGTGGGTATTGGGTGTGGTTGGGGGCAGGGAGTTGGCCAGGAGGGGGAGTTCCAGCACCTATTCTCTCTGAAAAAAGCTCTCCCCTTAATATCAATGAAACACTGAAGGTTCACAACCCAACCTAGAAATAGCATACACGGTGGTCATCTGTAGACACCCTGAACAGGTGCAGCACCTCCACACAGCCAGTTCAGGGTATTGGTGTGTGTTTACCACTCACACAACTCTGAGCAATGGCCTACATTGGCCAGCCTAAAACAATTACACCCATTGCCATAGGGTATAGAGCAAGACTTCTTCCATGGTTACAAAACTGCTCCCGCACCACCACACATTGTCCATTTTAGATGGGATACCCCAAATTACCCCTTTACCTTATGTATATTGTATTAGCCAAGTTGAAGAAGAGATATGTCTTACTTGCCCAATGTTTGACAGTAATTATTTATTTATATATGTCTACATTAATGCATACCTTCATCATAATCCTTCATCTCATGAAACAATTTGATTTGTATAGATACTTTTTATCTGGTTTGTTCATTGTTAAAACAGTAGATTACTTTAAAAATGCACTTTGTGGGTCACTTTACCATAACTTAAGTATAAAGCCAGCTGTTTCATGCTGCTACGCAAATTCTTAGTCTTTGAACGTGAAGTGGGCCTTGGTTGCTTTCATAAGCAAGCATTTGTGCTAAAAACTCTTCCTAAATGATGCAGTGACTGAGGCTTGCTAAAGACTCAGGTCAGGACTGAACAGCTCATGCATCCTGCTGATGTCTACAGGGAATACCTGGCAAGATGCCATGTTTGAGGGTGTGTTATTTTTAGCATGTAGAATTGTGGCATGCTCTACAAATCTGATTTTACAAACCTAACCTGGTTGGATTAGGCAAATGGAGTAAAAAATGAAAATAAATGAAGTGTAAATGTATCTGTGGGAGAAGTCATGGATCACGCTCTCCTTTTATAACAAACTAGAACAGAGGAAATTAGTGAAAACGTCTTGCATCAAAAGTTGTAATCTCACTGCTATCAGCAACGTCCCCTTTTACCTGAACACCTACCTGTTTTTAGAGCTGCACTTCAGGCACACAGCTAAATACATAGTTTAAATAAACATGCTGTATGTGAACCGTCTATTTCCCTAAAGCAGGGATATGCAATTAGCGGACCTCCAGATGTTGCAAAACTACAAATCTCATGAAGCATAGCAAGACTCTGACAGCCACAAGCATGACACCAGAGGCAGAGTAATGATGGGACTTGTAGTTTTGCAACAGCTGGAGGTCCGCTAATTGCATATCCCTGCCCTAAAGGATAGGTAATTCATTTATCCATCCACTTTTGTGATTCGTACATCTTTGTCACAAGTTCAACCAGGAGGGTGACACTGCTTTTCTGTTGGGGCTAAGGCAGTGGTTCTCAACTCCTGTCCTCGGGACTCACTAACAGGCCAGGTTTGCAGGATAACTGAAATACATCACAGGTTATATCATTTGCTGCTTAGTGATTGCAGTATTCTAGTCTGCATCTCACCAAAGGTAATACCTAAAATCTGGCCTGTTGGTGGGTCCTGAGGACCGGAGTTGAGAACCACTGGGCTAAGGTATGCACTAGTGCAGGAATATGCAATAAGCGGACCTGCAGATGTTGCAGAACTACAAATCCCATGAGGCATAGCAAGACTCTGACAGCCACAAGCATGACACCCAGAGGCAGAGGCATGATGGGATTTGTAGTTTTGCAACAGCTGGAAGTCCGCTAATTGCATATCCCTGGACTAGTGTCATCTCCCTGCCAGGAGCCTGCTAATCAAAAAAGGTGTAGCAACATTCTTATAAATCATCATTCTGCTCTCTTCTCCGGTCAGTACAGTATGTTACCTGTCAGCACATGTACATGCAGCAGAACCTGATTGGCTACAAGTGCTGCATCTTTTCCAAGTCTGAATGCTTCTGTGCAAATTATGACAGAGGCTGATGCCAAGACAGATTTAGATGTATGCAAAAATGCATTTATTTCTTTTTTATTTGTCTTTTATTCATACACAACTGTATTCAGTAATGTGTTCTTTATGCGTCTAAAGTACAGCTTTAAGTTTTTAAACAATAAAATGTATAGCATAGTGTTTATGATCTTCTCATCAATCTTTATTTCATTTCTCATTATGTGGCACCTAGTGGAAATAAATAATCAACAAATGGAGATGATTATATTAATTGGCAGTTCTCTCCCCTTTTTCCATATTGAACAAGTAATGATATATATCACTTCCAGAGTGTCGGATGCCTGTGCCC
>BLSH010233494.1:81006-95999 GCA_018402905.1 Glandirana rugosa | reverse complement strand
TTGAAAGCCCACAGGCACCGTGCCTGGGCCTGGGCCTGTACAACAGCACAGACAGCAGTAGTAAAGTAATCTATCTCAGGATGCAGGATCAGGTCTTAAAATGGCTAAAATCTGTCCCTCACGCCGTCAGCTACCTTTCCCTATACTAACCCAAGGAGCATGTGACTGCAGCACTGTGACTCCAGCTTATAAAGAGGCTGGGTCACATGATGCACTGGCCAATCACAGCCATGCCATTAGTAGGCATGGCTGTGATGGCTTCTAAGGGCAAACCAGTGAAACGCTTGTTGATTGGCTGCCCTGCAGCTTCTCAACACGTGGAATAAAATAGCAGAACCCCGGACCGAACCCGAACGATTTTTGAAATGTCCGGGTCCGGGTCCGTGCCACGGACACCCGAAAGTTCGGTACGGACCCGAACGTTACAGTCCGGGTTCGCTCAACACTATCTATAAGTAAAGGAGTTGTGCATTATACATATACAGTTAGGCCCATATATATATTTGGACTTTTGGCTCTGTATGCCACCGGAATAAAATTAAAACAAAACAAGCCAAATGAATTTGAAGTGCATACTTTCAGCTTTAATTCAAGGGGTTGAACATAAATATCAAGTACAAATTTTAGGAACTGCAACCATTTTTATACACAGTCCCCCCATTTTCAGGGGCTCAAATGTAATTGAACAAATGAATATAATCATAAATGAAATGTTCATTTTTAATATTTTGTTGATAATCCTTTACTGGCAATGGAGGTGAATGTAAAGGAGCACCCAATGTACCATATATGTGAGTGATAAAAATTCTTTATTGCGAGTACAGATGATACAAAATAAATCCAACGCGTTTCAGGCATAGAGAGCTCCCCCTTCCCCAGGGCCAGAAGTTTTGAGTCAGAGGCAACAGGCTTCCATCCAGCATCAAGATCTCCTCAGCACTGATAGGAAAACTGATAGCAAAAAATGGCTGTTTTGCTATTAATCCTGAGGAGAGCTTGATGCTGGATGGAAGCCTGTTGCCTCTAATTTGAACCTGCTGGCCCTGAGGAAGGGGGAGTCCTCTATCCCCCGAAACCTGCTGGCTTTATTTTATATCATCTGTACTCCCAATAAAGCATTTTTATTACTCACATCTATGGTACATTGGCGCTCCTTTACATTGACCTCCTTTGGATCTTCACGGGAGTGACCACAAAGCCGCACCCCAAGGTAGCAGTCCAGGCCCACAACAGGGCACCCCATCTTCCCACATTAAGTCGGGCATCAACTCTTGGAAAGAAACCTTTCCTATGTGCCCTTGTGACCTCCTAACCCTAACTTAGTGACCAATTAGGTCAGTCCAGTGCGATCTACACCCTTCAAAAGCAAAACTTTACTGGCAATGACTACCTGAGGTCTGGAACCCACTGACATTACCAAGACTTGGTTTCCTTCTTTCTGATGCTTCGCCAGGCTTTAACTGCAGCTGTCTTCAGTTGTTCTTTGTTTGTGGGTCTTTCTGCCTTTAGTTTTGCCTTCAGCAAGTGAAATTCATTCTCAATTGAGTTGAGATCAGTTGATTGACTTGGCCATTGCATATTCCACTTTTTTTCCTTCAAAAGCTGCTGGGTTACTTTGCTGTATTAGGCTGAATCTGGAAAAAAGTATATCACTAGACACTGCAAAATTCATATGTCTGCTTCTGTCTTCTGTCACATCATCAATAAACACCAATGACCCAGTGCCACTGGAGGCCATGCATGTCATCACACTGCCTCCACCATGTTTTACAGATGACGTTGTGTGCATGAACTGTTCCTAGCCTCCTCCACACTTTTTTCTTCCCGTCATTCTGGTACAGATTAATCTTAGTTTCATCCGTCCAAAGAATGCTTTTCCAGAACTGGTCTGGTTTTTTTAGATTTTTTTTGGAAAAATCTAATCTGGCTTTTCTATTCTTCAGGCTTATAAATGGCTTGCATCTTGTGGTGAACCCTCTGTATTTGCTCTTGTGAAGTCTTCTATTGATTGTAGACTTTCACAATGATACACCCACCTCCTGGAGAGTGTCCTTCACTTGTCTGGATGTTGTGAATGGGTTTTTCTTTACCACAGAGAGGACCCTGCAGTCATACACCACTGTTGTCTTCCATGAATGTCCAGGCCTTTTTATGTTGCTGAGCTCACCAGTGCATTCTTCTTTCCTCGGAATGTACCAAACTGTTGATTTGGCCACTCCTAATATTGCTACTATCTCTCTGATGGATTTATTTCATTTGCATGGACATCTTCTTTGAACGCATGATGTAGGTTCACAGTAACAGATTCCAAATGCAAATACCACACTTAGAATCAACTCCAGACCTTTTACCTGCTAAATTGATAAAGAAATAACAAAGAAGTAGCCCACACCTGGCCATGAAACAGCTTTTGATTCAATTGTCCAATTACTTTTGCCACCTGGAAAAGGGGGATGATTATTCTTTAGAGCTGTAATTCCTAAACCCTTCCTCCGATTTGGATGTACATACCCTCAAATTAAACCTGAGAGTGTGCACGTTCAGCTCTTATACATTATATAACTATAGCTTGAATATGTTATGGCAAATACCTGAAAAAATCGAAAATTGTGCCTGTGTCCAAATATATATGGACCTAACTGTATATGTAGACCTAGAAGACATGGGCACCCTCCTGAAAGCTTATCCTGAAAAATCAACTCTTTATTTTAAATTTAAGAAAATACTTAAAAGTAGAGGGTATAGTAATTTACGGGGTATTGCTATGACTGGTAGGTTTGCAAATATATTTTGGGTATATATAAAAATATATATTGCATATAGTGGCAAGAATTTCTGTAGCTGTAGGTAAAAACAGCTCCGTCATATGCTATATGGGCCTTTGTTGTGATAAAGTTTCTGACCAGTTAAATCTGCAATAAGACTACAGGCCATCTCACCCTAAAGATACCAACACTTTATCATTAGTCATTAGGGTTTGAAATTTAGGCCTGTACAATGTCACAGGATACCGGATGCCTTCTTCCAGTATCCACTGGACTCTCTTCAGTAAAAGCTCACAATGCCACAGGACACCCTTCAGCTTCCACTGGGCACTCTTCAACGAGTTCTCCAAAACAGATCCTTAGCTCCAAAGGGATGTGGAGGTAGGCCCCCACAACTATGCCACAGCTAGGACCTGGATGAACATCAGCTTGAATCAGTAAACAAGTGATGTGGGGTGAGTAACCTCCCCCTTCCTCAGATGGTTGGAATCCCTCCAACAGGAAGCTCTGCTATTTTAAACTATAGGTTATTTATATGCCTCTCAAGTTACCTACTAGGCACACCACCCCAGGTATTGGCTGAAGAACAACAAATATTCAGGTTGCTCATTTGCCTTGCTCAACCTCCTATTTTCCAGAAGCTTCTAGAAAGCAGGGGAAAACAATCAAACATGAAACCTGTAAGATACAGAACATTCCAAATAAATCAATAGCTTCTCCATTGATTACAGAGGAGCCAAAAAATAATTAAATGTCCCTGACATTCTAGCAATCTAACTAGGAAGGTGATACAAATAAATGTATGTATGTTCTTGCATGAAAGACACAGGTGCATATTTAGATTGGACATATATGCTGGATGTGTGGAGTATTTATATCATTGCTAAAATATGACCAGAAGAGCTTAGTACTCTAAGAGGATTTATAGGGCTTCTGATCATTTTATTATTTTACATATACTGTGTTAGACATGTCATCTTTTGCTGCAATCCATTATATGATACACTCTCTGGAAAAGAACCAAGTTTGCCTGGAATTTGCTTGAAGACAGTGTTCTACACCCGTTTCTGGTTTCCTTTATAATTGCATATACCATTTTATATATACAACAAAGGGTAGCACAGTAGCTTAGTGGTTAGCATATCTGCCTTGCAGCCCTGGGTTCTTAGTTTGAGTCCTAGTCATAACACTATCTGCATGGAGCTTGCATGTTCTTCCCGTGCTTGTATGCAGTTCCTCTGGGTACACCACTTGCTCTCACACCCACAAGACATGCTGGAAGGTTAATTGGCTCCTGCCTAAAATTGTATAATATTGTGTAGAGCATACCTTCCACCTGGTCCTGCTGTTTAACCCAAGTTCTGATCCCAATTTAGTGCAATGCAGTCACAATGTATTTTCAGCCAGATGCACAATGATTCACTCAGTCCTTCACACAGTGATCAGGCAGATAGTGTGTTTTTGTAGTTTTTATTTTGTTTTGTAGAACTGGGATAGGGGTTGGGATAAGCCTTGGGATAATCATAACTTACAACTTTATGGAGGATGCTATCTAGCAAACGGTTAATGGAGAAAGAAGAGTCTTCTGTGGAGGAATTAGAAATAGCAAATGATTCAGCACAAGGGGCTCCCACCATGGAAACAACCCTGGCTAGCAGGTCTGGAACATTCCCTCTTGCAAAAAGGAGCACAATGGCAATAGTCTTTCTCCCAGAATTTCTCTCAGGCTTATTCACTGTGCCACTGGCTACCTGGATGCCTCCTTCCAGTTTCAGCTGACACTGCACCATGAGCCTCCTGATAAGATCCTTCCTGGATGTTGCCTAGTTGTTCCTGCGACTTGGGGGTGATCCTTCGGCGCCCTGGTGAGACACAATCATCAAGTATTCCTTGCAGCTTTTCCAGAGCCTTGGGAAGTTTAACAGGACTTCCAGGCTGGGTCTCTCTCTCCAACAGGCAAAGGACCCTACTATTCCATGCTTCAGATCCTATATACACCTTTCAGCCCCCTGCTGGTCATTCTCCCGACCAGGGATTGGCTGAGGCCACATACCACGTCAATCCCAGGCTCCACCCTCTGCACCCACTATGTTCTAGTGCTTTCTGGAAAGACGGGGAGGCAGGCAAACCTGCAGCTGCAAAGCCCAGAACACACCAAAATAATTAACTCAGCTCCACTGGCTACAGCAGAACCCAAAATAACTAAATTTACCTAAAACCTACCTACTTATTAGCATCTAACTAGGAGGGTGCTACAATTGTACTCAGTGTGCCCAAAATGGCTGGCTCTCTATATTCATTTATTAAAATGCCAATGGTGTGCAGTAGTTTTTGGTATCCAATTATATTTTATTTTAGATGTGAATGAAAAATTAGATTTATGATTGGTTCCAATGGTGCACAGAACTTTCAAAGAAAACAATAACAAGGTTCTAATAAATGAAAAAATGAAAGTACACCTTAGATTGTATTGTCTGAAAAAAAGAACACCACGCCATATATTTGTCAGTCATGTAACGGTCAGTCATATCATCTAGTATTTATTAGCAAGTTGTACTTCAGGCATCAGGGACCTGTGTAATGCCTTAATGGAAATGTTGTGCACAAGCTTGTCTCAATATCTGCTTTTCTCTGTATGCATGAATACTTTACTCAACCTTAATATCACAGCAAAATATGCCGAGACCTAGTGTTATTGTTGGTTTGCAGTGTCTGCCTGTGGTAACATTAACTTTTCAAATTAGAAAGGAAGCATCCAGTGGCAGAAAGTAAATAGTTAATGATTTCCAGTAACTCTATTCCAACATCTTTACAATTGGAGTAAATCCGGAAACAGCAATTGTATTGATTTCTGTATTATGTAGCATGTTTCATTTCAGAAATATCTTTCCACCCTATACCATGGTTGCACTTGGCCAAGACAAAACTGTACTTTGAAAATCCATATCATAAGTTGATCTGGTACTATTTTTCAATTGATATGATGTAGATTTAAGCTTAATATAAGCCTGTTATACTAGCTCCATCACCACAGGGGAAATCTTGGTATAGGGTGGAAAGGTTGTGGTGCCCACCAGGTTGTAGTGCCTACATGGAATTCTCTTCCCCATTCATGTCTAGAAGCATTAAGCCTCGTACACACGGGGCGACGATCGTATACAACAAGTCGTACTAACGACCGTTGTATGTGATATCGATCGTTCATATGCGCGATTAGAACAGCCGAACATACGACGGTTGCACAAGGGAGTTTTATGAGCAGACTAGAAAACTTGGACGTACCAACAAGCGCTCATACGACCGTTGTATCGTGTGTACAGAGCAGTTGGTACAACAAGTTGTATTGTGCAAAACACGCATGCTCCAAAGTCAGGAATGGCCGGATGCTAATTACATGCTCCTGAACGTTCTTCTGTGGTTGTGCGATCATGTAGTGCAGTCAGTATGCAAGTTACATTATGCAACATACGATTTGCGACGATCGTACGTACGATCGTCATCCCGTGTGTACGAGGCTTTAGACTGCAGTTGTTCTGCACATAAAAGTTTGTGTAGAGGAGATTTTGTGTCCCTGTCTCCTGGGACTGCTGATGTATCTCTTGTAGAAAAGTGACAGTTTCAGACAGATGAAGGTTGAACGTCTGGAGGAGGTTGCTGTGGAGCTTAACGGTGGCTTGTTCCACAGCTGTTTACATACATGGATAACAAACATTTCAGTCTCAGGAACAGCTGCAATGGACCTACTTCTGTTTCTCCTGGAAATACTTTTTTTTTTCTGGGGCATTTAGAGTGTAGGGTCATATTTTGGTCTAGGCAGTAGGAATCTATGGGTCTATTTGGCTTTTTGTGAATAATTTAGGGAAATGGTTTTGGTGGTCTTACGGTATTGCTGTAAAGTGACTAGATTACCTAAGGAAACGTTTTTTCAGCATCTTTGTGGATCCAAACAGTAAAAGGAAATATGCTTGTATAAATGATGTACCTAATAAAATGGCCACACGTGTTTTTTTTTTTTTGTGTGGGCACATATGGAAAAATAAACACAAATATTGGGATTGGTTGACTACTGTTTGATCAGAGTACATTTAAACAAGGTGTGTGGGAGGAAGAACAGAGTCACATCTGTTACTGCAAATCTGAAAGAATAACCCATGGGATGCTCTATAAATGGAAATCGGTTTACAATTGAGCCTGATAATCTGTCCCAGACTTTGTGATAAAGCACTATATTTCAGCAAGGCACTACCATATGTTCTTTTATGCAAGTGACTTCATAAGAAAAGTTGTTTGCCTTCCTCACTATGTGGCACTGATTACATTGTCACTGCTGCATACTGGAAGCATTATGCAAATGTACTGTAATGTGTATGCATGAAGCATTGCCCTGAGAGTCAGGAAAGCGCTGTTTCGGCTTTTAAAGTGACAGCACCGTGACACTGTAGAATGTAGACTGGACAGATTTCTGCAAGTACACTCGAATATACACAAAGACCCTCGTTAACAAGTTACAGTGAATAATTTGCAGTTGTAACGAGAGCTCGACACATACAGCAAATACATGTGCATAATAAAAGAGCTCTTCTGCAACTATTTTGGTGGAATTAATCCTTACATTTGCTGTGATTTTTCTTTAGTATTTATCAAGATGGGACTACATTTGTCTGTGCCCAAGGCCAAGTATTCACGAAGGCTTCCTGACAGTATTCACTAGGGCCTTGTGACAGTTTATCATTAGAATTGAGTTAATTTATTCCCAACCTCCTAATAGTAAAATCTACATGTGTACATGCAATTTACCTCCTGTAAATCTACAGGCCTAAATATGTGAATGAAACTAAAGAAAATTCCCAGCTCAACCAACCAAATTATCCCGTCTAAGGGTTTGCCTTAAAAACAAGGGTTTAGTTTGCACACATTTGCAAATACATGTGGAAGCTGCGGAGGCGACGACAAGGCACCCCATTATTATCCACAGTCCTAACTCTATACATTTTTGAGAGCCTCCATAGTAGAAGCACATGTATCATAATGGATAGGCAGAGGGCAGGTGAGCATGCAAGAAGCTCACCCCTCCTTAAAGGCACAGGGGTGCACTGGACACCCAGCAAATAGCACAATGGCAGCAAAGGTGTCCAATGTGTCCCCTCACCAGTATTACAACAGTACAAACAAATGGGCACTGCCCACACCCACAACTGGCTTTTGCAGCAAGGAGCACATGGAAGGGCAACGCATGCCCCCCCTCCCCTTCTTGGCCTGTCAAGCTGCATGCTCGAATAAGGGTCTGGCATAGATTTTGAGGGGAACCCCGTGCCATTTTTTAAATTTAATTTTGGCATGGGGTTCCCCTTAAAATCCATAACAGACTCGAAGCCCCTTAAAATTCATACCTGACCCCAAAGCTTTGCTCAATCAGGGCTTAGAATGCACTGTGGGGCGCTCAGCAGTGTTCACCGAACAGGCAATGTTCGGGTCAAACTTTTGCTGGGCCCGAACCACCCGCCCAACACTAGTGTTGAGTACAGGGGTTGGGGGGGGTTATTTTACTATACCCTTTTAAGCCCCTCCCATCATTAACACAATTTGACCACACCCATAATTTGGTATGGGGTGCTCCGCATGTTACTTTCATTTTTCAAATCATTTTTTGGGGGGTGGTATAAAAAAATGTTCAGCTCAGATAAAGGTTTGCAAAGGATTTTAAAGTGTCATCTATGAATACGTTTAGGTACTGCAGTTTATTGATATTTCATGGGTGTATGCAATTTTGAGTCTTAATACATTTGGTATATATTTACCTGTAACGACGGCATTTTTTATTATTTACAAAAAAAACACAGTGTATTTTACTGTGTTTGTGTGAACTAAAATTCCTTTTAGGCTGAATTCACACTGATATATACAGAGAATAGTGTGCCTCTTATAATAAAACCAAAGTAATTGTTAGTACTGTAAGGCTGGCCATACATTATACAATGTTCTTGTACAACTTTCCATTAGATTTACCAAAACCATATACTATGAGGTCTAATCTAAACACTTTCAATTTGTATGCAACGAGGCAGGCCCTTGCACTACATAGTTGAAGGTAAATCTAAAGGAAATTAAACAATAAAATTGTATAATGTATGGCCAGCTTAAGTGTACAGAAACGAATGGTTCATAAATGTGATTGATTCAAAATAACCAGTCCATGTGACAATAAATAATTAAATGAATGTAACATAAAATCTTGTGAAGATGAAAATAGTTCTTCTCACAGAAAAAATGTATTCCACCAAATAATGAGCCACATGGAGAAACTGTGAATTGTACCATACACATGTGTCCACCACCACAATAAAGCCTCTTACCAGATGGGCATGATCCCCAATTAAGGAGATCAACAATGCATAAGAAGCCTCGGACCTCTCCTGGAATCTCCAAGACTTGTAGGTATGAACAACTAGGTCCTAATATGAGATGATCATCATGAAGTCGTCACAACTCCAAAGTAGACTCAGATAACCATCACACAGGAAAAGGAATAAAGGACTCACATAGCGTCAATATCACCAGTACATGTTTATTATACAACAAAAGGTACTCACATAACTAGTAATAAAAGGCAATCAGGTAATGAGTAGCCTCTCCAACAGCCGGCATTAACATGCGTGATGAATTCACAGGTTAGTTGCTCCGTCCAATATGTTTTGCATCACAGCGCATCATCAGGGGAACAGGAGCATAAATTCACACTAACTGAGTAAAATGCAGGGAAAATGGATATACACTGAGCAAAATTATAAACGCAACACATTTGTGTTTGACCCTATTTATCATGAGCTGAACTCAAAGATCTACGACTTTTTCTATGTACACAAAAGGCCTATTTCTCTCAAATATTGTTGGTCTAAATCTGTGTTAGTGAGCACTTCTCCTTTGCCGAGATAATCCATCTACCTCACAGGTGTGGCATATCAAGATGCTTATTAGACAGCATGATTATTGCACCGGTGTGCCTTAGTCTGGCCACAATAAAAGACCACTCTAAAATGTACAGTTTTATCACACATCATAATGCCACAGATGTCACAAGTTTTGAGGGAGCGTGCAATTGGCATGCTGACTGCAGGAATATCCACCAGAGCTGTGCCCTTGCCTTGAATTGAATGTTCATTTCTCTACCATAAGTCATCTCCAATGGCGTTTCAGAAAATTTGGCAGTACATCCAACCGGCCTCACAACCGCAGACCACGTGTAACCACACCAGCCCAGGACCTCCACATCCAGCATCTTCACCTCCAAGATCATCTGAGACCAGCCACCCGGACAGCTGCTGCAACAATCGGTTTGCATAACCAAAGAATTACTGCACAAAATGTCAGAAACCATCTCAGGGAAGCTAATCTGCATGCTCATCTTCCTCATCGGGGTCTCGACCTGACTGCAGTTCATTGTTGTAACCGACTTGAGTGGGCAAATGCTCACATTCGATGGCGCCTGGCACTTTTAAGAGGTGTTCTCTTCATGGATGAATCCCAGTTTTCACTGTACAGGGCAGATGACAGACAGCATGTATGGCGTCGCGTGGGTGACCGTTTGTTGATGTCAACGTTGTGGATCGAGTGGCCCATGGTGGCAGTGGGGTTATGGTATGGACAGGCGTATGCTATGGACAACAAATCAAGAACCCCCTAAGGGTGGGACTTTTCAGGCAACAAACACTACCAAGTATATTTAAAATTTAACATTTATTGACAAAATTTATTGACAAAATGCACGGAGTATACTCCCAATATAGATGTACTCCAATACCATTAAAACGGTCTTTGATAACATACAATGTAAATATATCTCAGTACAAATATATATGAATAACATGGATTACAACATGACACTCCAAAGCTGCAAGAATATTTCCTCCAGTACCCGACGTTTCAGGTCTTTCGCCTTTCTTCAGGGGTATTAATGGAGTTCTGGCAGTCTATGTCTCATGTCATTACCATTTGTGCTGAGAGTCAACCACAAATCAAATGGATACGCCTCTGTGTTGTTTATTCACTCACAATTGGGTAGTGGTGTGAGCTGGCTATCGATGTTGTATGTCCTCCCTCTGTGAAACAGGGGAGAAGGGGGAGAGGAGAGGGAGGAGATAGGCCAAGGGCCGAGAAAATCTCCACAGGGATCCCCTCTGGAAATGGCAGCATCCCATGGAGAGGCAGAGTACATTATGTGTTAAACACCTATGAAATCAGGCCAGCTGTCCCCACTGATCTCCTTTTGGTGAAAACCCTCATGTCCAATAAGCTCCCTCAAGGGCGAGTAATGGGTCCACACACCACCGATCCCAACGTCATCCGGACAACATCGACAACAAACACAGGTGCATTTTATTGATGGCATTTTGAATGCATAGAGATACCATGATGAGATCCTGAGGTTCATTGTTGTACCATTCATTCACAACCATCGCCTCCTGTTGCAGCATGATAATGCATGGCCCCATGTTGCAAGGATCTGTACACAATTCCTGGAAGCTGAAAACATCCCAGTTCTTGCATGGCCAGCATACTCACCGGACATGTCACCCATTGAGCATGTTTGTGATACTCTGGATTGACGTATACGACAATGTGTTCCAGTTCCTGCCAATATCCAGCAACTTCGCACAGCCATTGAAGAGGAATGGTCCAACATTTCACAGGACATAATCAACAACCTGATCAACTCTATGCAAAGGAGATGTGCTGCACGGCGTGAGGCAAATGGTGGTCACACCAGATACTGATTGGTTTTTGGACCCCCCAATACAGTAAAACTGCACATTTTAAAGTGGCCTTTTATTGTAGCCAGCCTAAGGCACACCTGTGCAGTAATCATGCTGTCTAATCAGCATCTTGATATGCCGCACCTGTGAGGTGGATAGATTATCTCAGCAAAGGAGAAGTGCTCACACTAACACGGATTTAGACAGATTTATGAACAATATTTGAGAGAAATAGGACTTTTGTGTACATAGAAAAAGTCATAGATCTTTGAGTTCCACTCATGATAAATAAGGGCAAACACAAAAGTGTTGAATTTATAATTTTACTCAGTGTACATTTCTATCCATTTTATGTGCATTGACAGGCAATGACAAGCGTTTTAGCGTATGTTAAAATGCTATGCATTTTTCAGGTTTTCCTGTGACATCACATCCTGTATCAAAAACATATTAAAGAATCTGCGGTATTCCCCCTAATAGACACCAGGGAAATAAATTATTGCTGACTCACTTCTAATAAATTAGGGTGGTGTCCTAAGAACTTAATAGTAAACTATAGCAAAAAATTTCATGGAAAGCCCAAGAGAGGGTTAAACTCTTAAAGAAGTTCTATATTAGGACCACTGCAGTATTTTATGCGGTATAAAATACTGCAGAGATCCTAATGTAAAACTTATTTAAAGTGATTGTAAAGTCTCATTTTTTTCCCTATAAAAATAATAAACATGTTATACTTACCTGCTCTGTTGCAATGGATTTTTACAGAGCAGCTCGGGTTCCTCTTCTGTGCTCCTGGCCCTTCCCTCCTGTTCAGTGCCCCCACAGCAAGCAGCTTGCTATGGGGGCACCTAAGCCGAGTCACAGCTCCCTGTGACCATTCAGACATGGAGCCCCGACCCCACCCCCTCTCTCTCCTGATTGGCTGACTGACTTTGATTGACAGCAGTGTCAGCCAATGGTGCCACTACTGTGTCTCAGCCGATCAGGGAGGCAGAATCTCGGATGGCTGAGACACTCGTTAGGGGGGCTGCTGCACACTGAAGGCTTTTTTATCTTAATGCATAGAATGCATTAGGATAAAAAAAACCTTCTGCCTTTACAACCCATTTAAGATTATTAACCTTCTCTTGGGATTTCCATCTATTTTTTTTTTATTGAAATCACATCCTGTTCCTATTTGCGGGGTACAGAAAGAGTGAATGAACTCATTTTGATTTTTGAAAAGTATTTTGATAAACAGGATGTCTAGCACAACAGCCCTAATCAGTGAGTTTGCTCTAGCTATATTGAAGAGGAGGAGGTGTATAAGGAGATTGGGACAAGTCAGAAGACGCTATTGGGTACATCCATTGCTCTCAGAATGTGAAAGTAAAGGGCAGTTTTGGAACTTATACCAGGATTTACGAAGTGCCCAAACAGTCATGAATATCAATAAATTCTGACATGCTGACTAGAAAGCACCTGCTCTGCACACATTCCTCTTCTCCTCACTCTCCAATTCCCCAAAGATGGACACTTGTATAGGTGCTTGTAATGGGGCAAAATATTGACAATGCAAAGTTTTTTCCTTTACTTGTGTTGTATTGTGCTGGGTTGATACACGTTTACATGTGTTGCATTTTAACACAATGCAGGTCAACATAGGATTGTAGTGTGAACAAGACACACAAAAACAATTGTTTTTTTGTGTCAATGCATTGACCTGCATTTTATAGGTGCTTTAAAACACAGATCAATGCACTAGTGTGAATTGACCCTTAGGGAATTTTGGCCAGAAGATAGTGCATGGATAAACAGCTGCACAAATAGCACTCAGCATAAAAAATTACAACAGCAGACATTTTTTTTTCAGGGCCTCTGCTTTGAAAAAAAAAATATTGTTTGGAGGTTCTAAGTAATTTTATACAATATTGATTTTAACATGTGTGATACATTTAAAAAATCGTTAAACATAATGTCTAGTGATTTTTATTATTTTGTATATCTATACGCTATGTTTTGTGTAACAATGTGTTATATTTAATGTAAATTGAGTGGGTATATATCCCACCTTATTGTAACCTTAATTGTTGACCATGAAGGTAGACGGATATCAAATGTAAGCAAAATGTTAGTTGTCTAGAGCTAAATGTAAGGATCATTTTAAGGTGCCTTGAAAAGAATAGAATCTATTTAACAATATATCAAAAATAAATATAAATCGGTAACATGGCTCCTGTGTAGTTTCAGGTTTTCTATTACTAAAGATCATTAGTTAACATGTGGGCTACTCTGCAGCTCTTAGAAGGAAGAGTGTATAGCACTGTATCGTTACACAATAGGTAATTATTGATTTATATATTGTACCAGCAGGGAAGAACAGGATACAGATCTGGTGCATATCATCTTAATGGATTAACCCACTGCTGTACAATGTATTTCTAGGAAAGTACAGTCATAGTTTCCTAAGATATGTATATTTATCTGCTGCTGACATGTCCAAGGCACAACCTAAAATTCAGAATTATGATACAGGGGCCTTATCAGCTATTAAACAGCTACAATATTCAGAAGAATATAGAAAAGATTTATAAGGAATATGTACATTTTACATAATGTGGGGGTCTTGATTTAGGGTGTATTATTGGCAAGGGAGAGGTAGAATATGGTTCTCCAATAGGTGACACACATGCATGGTCTGACCTCCATATTTAGTGAGGGACCAACCACCTAGCCTCTTTAAGACTGGACCACAACTCTTTAAGACTGGAGAATAGAAGGGCCCACTTGCCTGCAAATGTTTGTCAGCGTTGGGGAAAAATGTTATTCTATTATGGCATCCTGGAGGTTGTTGTTGTTCAGTCAACTCTTCCTGACCTCATGGACCATACCACGCCAGGCTTTCCTGTCTTCCACTGCCTCCCGGAGCTTGCTTAACTTCATGTTCATTGTTTCAATGATGCTATCTATCTTGTTTTTCTGTCATCCTCTTCTGCCTGGTGGTAGGGAGTGTTAAAAAATGAATATGCAACTTAGGCCCCATCTCAGAAGAGATTTGAGATGACATCCTGTGCAATTAGTATCACTATTCCCCCTCACATAACTTGACCAAACTCTTTATTCCCCACAAAGTGTATCGCGCTACCAAATTCCTCCACAAGATTGGCATATGAGCTGATCCCCACTGCAACAGATGTGGTCAACCACAGGGCAATCAACCAGTTCAATACACTCCCCCTTATCACTATGATTAACGTGTCCTACAGTAGAGTTTAGAGAAGACTCTACCCCGGATTCAACGTATAAGTAAAAAATTGTGAGGGATGGTGGTCCGTCTTCTCCTACTGTCTTTTTGTTCTATCTATCGTAGTAACTTTGTTACTTGTACTTCAATTCGTTCGAGGCCCTCCGTCACCTTCTGTCCTTTCGGACCGCACCATACCAGGTACTCCAGTCCTTCTCAACTGACTTGTTGTTGTTGGAGGTCCTACGGTATTAT